>SSSI01007429.1:0-146125 GCA_004796505.1 Oryzaephilus surinamensis | reverse complement strand
ATTTCATTAAAAATCATATTGCATAGTTAATCTTTATGCAAAATTTCAGTATTCTATTGATTTTCTTTTTAAAGATATGAAGCATTTTCTAACATTATGTAATTTTCAAAATTTGACATAAAAAAATTAATACGTATTTCAAAACCCGTTAACTTTAGGCATAACATAAACATATCACACAAAGTCAACTTTAAATTTAAAGTAGAATCTAAAAATGAAATAAAAAATTAGGTGTTCCATTTAAAATAAGGAAGTAATACTCAGTTTCCGGTATAACCGGAAGTGACACAGCAATGAAAATATTTTAGTTGAATTAACCGCTCTTCTAAACCCTTAAATCCAAAATTTGGTAAAAATCCCTCTATTAGTTTTCAAAATAATTATGAGGGAAGTTTAAATAAAATCACCCTGTACAAAATACAATAATATCGTCTTCGTCGCTTCCAATTTACAAACATTCAAATTTCAAATGACCAAATTTTTAAAAGGAGGGAGAAGGCGTGGCCTCATTAAATCGTACAAACTACTTCTCCGATATATTCATATTCCCATCATTCTTTAATATTATGGGCTAGACAAGGATAAAATGTGAGACTTCTTTCATTTATAAGCGTTGTGAACATGTAGGGTTTTTCGGGTAGAACAAAGGGGCAAGAGACGCAAATGTTTACATGTGATGAACTTTGACCTTAAATTATAGTCTTAACTGCAGTTAATTGAAACTGAATCAACATAATATGAACTATGGTCAACATTATGTTAGTAGATATGTATTTATAATAAACAAATATACCTACTTCAAAACTTTTGAGACCAATTTTAAATTAAGTATTTTTTAATGAATGTGGAAGGTATAACTTGGTATAACGAATATTTAAGCTTAGCTTTCTGACGATTTAAGTAAAAATAAAGAGAAAATAGTAGGAAAATGCATGTGTAAATAATGAACGTTAGAGATATTTAATCAA
Organism: Oryzaephilus surinamensis; assembly: GCA_004796505.1. NCBI lineage: Eukaryota > Metazoa > Arthropoda > Insecta > Coleoptera > Silvanidae > Oryzaephilus > Oryzaephilus surinamensis. The sequence continues at coordinate 145,157 of SSSI01007429.1, read as the reverse complement.
TTTAAATTGATGTTGGCTCCTACTCTTATCCTACTTAATTAATACGTATTATTAAAACAAAATGCAACAAGTGCATAAACTCATATAATAATAAATAATATCATAATAATTCTACTCGTTAAAATATCATTTATAATCATTTACAAGTGGTAATTAAATTACTTTCCATTCCACAATAATCAAACAAAATGTTGTACAATGTACAAAATTAAAAAAATACTTTGATGTGTCTAACAGTTACAACAAAATACAAATCAAATGACATTTCATCATACAAATCAATGGAATTTTTATGGTAATGCCACATTGAACATGCCATATCCATGATAAAATCAGCAATTTTTACACAAAACAGTCTACGAATTCTCGTCTGTATAACAAATTTTACCTTTTGTACCTTTTTCGACCGCATATATGGTATTCACATAGTCTATAGTCTTTAGTAAACTAAACATTGACTAATGGACAATAAAAAAACGTTTATTCGTGTATGTGTATAATTTTTTTTAGTGTGCTTTTGCTGTGCTTTGGCCTTGTGCCATATTATTCGTAGTCGTGCTTTATCCTGATGACATCTCCGGTTGTTCTTTCAAGTTTGCATGTCAATTGTAAGTATATTTTTACTTTGTCAATGAAGCCTAATGTCACGCAGTGGAAAATTATTCAGATACGTCTTGTTTAGCTTTATCTAAAAGCATTTTATTGTACTTGTTACGATTTATAAATGTCTAATTCAATTTATTAGGTATGTCGTATATGTATATGATATGGTAAAGTTTTTGATACAAATTTGAACATTTAATTGAACGTCTATACATTATATAATTCTTGAAAGTTAATTATCGAATTAAAGTTTGTTTATATGCAAATGTTTGAATTAATTAATGCATACATCGCTAATTTAAAGTTTATAATGAAATGACCAACACGATTTCCTTGTTTAGAACTTTCTATTTCAGATTTCAATTCAATATCAGATTCACATGCACACATGTTTAACACCTAAACAATTATATTATATAAATTATGTTCGTATACTTTGTAATACGATTTAAGATTAATTAATTTTCCACCCATTTATTTTTACATAAATTCATATATGTATACGAGTAGGTACGAGTACATTGAAAACTATAGCCAGGTGAAGAGAATAAATTGTTATACAAGGGCTTATCCTACCACATCATATAAAACGAATATCCCTCAACATTGAAGCTTCATAAACTCATAATTTATATTTTATAATCTTCAACAACAAAGTGCACAGGAAAAAAGGAATGCCAATTTTAATTTGATTTTATTAGTGTTTGTAAAAATTTTACATTTTTTTTCTGAATGTAAATTTAATTGAATTTTCTGGCAGTCCACTTTTAGCATATTAAAATGAAAAACGTGGAAATTCGTATGTATAAACTTATTGTTTATATGGTGTATTAAATTTTTACAGTGTGGACAATTGTGAAATCTTAAAATGAAAATGAGGAAAAAGAAAAATAAGCTATATATCTAAGAATATACGCGTATATTTTCAAGTAGAATAATTTCAATTTGCATTATTAAAATTTCCCAGGTGGGAAATGTTACGTTAAAGAAGAAAGATGGAATGTTGAACGTGTATTGTGGAAAGAAAATGAAAAAAAAATTGTAACAAAAATGATATTATTAATACGTCCATAATCCATATATGTATGTAAGTATTTTGTTTACAAACTCAAGACGTTATTTAATTTGTGCTTATATGTATGTAAAGTACACATACGAATGTATTTTAAAAGAAAATCCTCAAACTTGAGAAGATATTGTTATCCCAAACTGGATTGAATACGTGTAGTACAGGTGAAGGGGATGATTTCATGGATGTGTATGTGGTTGAACTAATATTTGTTTTCGGTTTACGCCTACACATTTTAAGGGATTTGATCTCGTACGATTATTCCTATTTACCATCCAATCTACCCACACTTTTACATATTACACATATATTCCCCTTTTTGAAATACAATTTATTCTTCCTATTTATATCTAAACTAAACACACCACCAATTAGAGTTTAATTGCTACTTTATACAAAGTTTATATTGCGTGATTTATTATGACACATTATTATTAAATTGTTTATAGTGGTTCTCACATTAAGCGATTTTATTTAAGACATATCTTACCATTTTATCGTATTACGAAACATAATTTCGGTTTTTTATTATTTACTACAAATTTCGTTGTTTTATTTGCAGCATTTTCAACTATCATCATAAAATCCTACATTTTATTTGACAAAATTTAATTACGGTTAAAAATATTGTGTATTCATACCTATGTATATGTAAATTATGTATAATAATGAATGTTTTACCAACTCTGTAGGTGTATATATGTGTGTGTGTGTGTGTTGTAAATATGGTGAATATAAACTGTTTGGTTAGTGATAATTGTGTAGTAAAAGCGGAGAACTGCAAACTGCCACCACATTTATATTATACACAATAGCACAACACATGCAGACGGATTATTATATGCGAAACATGGATTTTATTAAGGGTGTGTATTATAACAACTATCATTATGACTAATGATATTTGTTGTAATATACTAATTACAAATTTTTATTTTTTAAAATTACGAGTATATTAAGTATATATACGTATGTATTATATAATATTAATGCCATTGTAAACTGCATATTGAAGATACTTTCAGTTATTTTTTTTTCTGAAAATACCAACAGCTAACAAAGTACGTTGTTTTATGAAGAAAAGTTACGAGTTAAACAATTCTGCAATAAGTTTATGTTAGTTGACTTTAATATTGTATGTAAATCAGATTTAACAAGGAAATTAAGTACATTTTCAAGTTGTAATAAAATAGATATATCAAATATGAAGTTAAATATGTTAAATAATTTTATTAACATTAGGTTTTTCAATAAATCGGAAAAATTTCAAAAATTTAAAAATAAGTAGGTGTACCTATTCTGAATAGGTACATATTTTTAACTTGCGCTTTTAATTAATTTTATAGTAATAATTATTTCAATTAATAATTAGTAATAAAAATTATGTTTTTCTTTTATTATAACGTTTGATGTATATTGACTGAATAATTTTAAACTTTTTTCTTAGTAACGCTTTATAAATTCAATTTGATTTTACTAATATTATTAATATAACTTTCCAGATCAAATAGTTTGAAATTTTACGTTTTAATATCACTGGTAGTTCTCATTGGTAGTTCTTTGAATATGCTTAAAATTTAAATGTGTGATTTGTAAGAAAGTTACAGAAATCGAAAAACTAAATAAAATTGCATACCTATTTTTAGGATAATTTCTTTTATTGCATTGATTTCATTTATTAAAAAAAGTAATAACGATGAATTGAAGCTCTTTATCTCATGATTATCTCTACAGTTTAAAATATATTTTAATAAATGCTCTGCACTTTAATTAGTAAATTGATTCAATTCATGTAGAAAAATAAATAAATATATTAACAGTAATAAAATATCGATTTTTGATAATTTAATTAATACCTACAGCATAATATACAACTTTAACCACAAATATGCAAACACAACATGTTCATATAAACATTTCCTGTCATGGAAATTCCTGTCAAGAGAATATCATCAAGATATTATCATTTATCGACAGTTCATCCAGTTGTCTTGAAAATTGCCAAGCATTTATGATTTTGGCATAAATATTATAATATCTGACAGTCTGACTAAGATATCATCTATTTACTATTTAGTACCTTATAATAGGCATATACATATATTATATACCTACACTTTTTCTAGCAATAATAAAAAATTACAACTTTGATTATTTTAAGAGCTTAATGAGTTTACCAGCCCCTGCAATACTGTGCCATAAATAAAAAGAAAGCATATTTAATTTATAAAGAATTTATATATATATTCTTGTAAAGAATCATAAATAAATTGAGTATTTGGAAAGAAGTGTTTTATTTAGATATTGAGAATTAAAAATATCTAACAAATATATGTAACACAATGAAAAGTATATAATTATATATGATATTAAACGGAATATGTCGTAGTACTTTTTCGTTATAATAAAGCACTGTTGCGCAGTATCTGTTTCACTGAACGCGTTCGCGATAAAACTAAAATATAATAAAAATAACAATATAGGAATATATATTAGTCACCAAAACTTGTTAAAATTTTTAAAAATATGAATCAAACAGCCAGTCAACTTTGTTTTCGGAATATTTGTAGTAAAATTTTAATAAAACAATATGTGGTATATTATTGTTTACAATTTTTTGTATAAATGTAAATATGTTTTTAAATCGGTTTTAATACTTATAAAGAAAAGTGAAAACAAAGATTTTCTGAGGTTTAGCAATACAGCAACCTTTTTAAATTTTTAAATATATATTATATTGTAATTATGTAGTAGGCTCAGTATGGCCATAACTTTATGTTATTTTGTTAAGAACTATATACCTAGGTATATACCTATGTATATTAGTTATATTACATACATATGTTATATGTAAAATCTTTACATAATCCGTATAAGAAACATGACCAGAACTGTGTCGTCGTCACCGTCCGTCTAGATATCGAACCTGCCAGCCACCCCATCCGCCGCCCCTGGGCCTTTCTACGACTCACCTGGCCTTTATCGACCGACGCCACCACTACCGCCGCCGACGACGCCGCATCTCTCTCTCTCACACACACACACTCGCACACATCAACATAGCGCACCGGTAATAAATAACGGGAGGCCCTCTTTCCTTTAGAAATTGTTAATTATTTTTTCTCCCTAGATGCCTATAACTGAGTAATTCCCATTCTCTTCCGTTTTTCACACCCGCCTCCATCTTATATATATATAAGACCTACAATGGTCGGACTATTGTCTTGCTTTTTATGGTACTGAATAGAAATTTATCCATGTATTAATTTACACAAAGTTTTTGTTTTATTACGAAAGACGAAGCAAAAGTGTACCAAGAGTTTTACTTTATTGGAAACTTTAAATTTATTACTAGCGGGTTTATAGCCAGTTTTTGTTATTGGTAACTTCCATCATTATCACTATTTTTTTGTTTTGTTTCATGTTATATGTGTGCAAATAAATATTGTTGGTTTTTAAACAAACAACATAGGTATATTAAATTGAAAATTCAATGAACCAAGTAAAATAATTTCATTCTATATCAAATACACGTATAGAGTGAAGGTAAATGTCACTTTAACGAGAAAAGTTTTACAGGATTCTGAAATAATGTTGAAAGCGATTTATGAATCAGCTTTCTTGAATGCTTAAGACTCGTCGACGCTTTTACAATAACATTAAATATTGACATTGACAAATAGTAGTGTGGAATAAGGAATTGTATAATAATGCTAGTAATTGGGCATAACGTTATTCTAAAACAAATGTTTTATCTTTTTGAATAAATAATAAGTAAACAAAGAAAATGATCCAACAAATTCTTTTTCCAGCACCTGAAATTGAAATGTTACCCATTGTGTATTGCTTATTTAATTTTTTTGTTAGCACACTAAAATCCTATATAATATATATAGCATTCATCAATTCTTTAGTTGAAAGTTTCGGGTCGCATTTAATGATTGTAAATGTGAAATCAATATACCCTTTATAATTACAAGGACAAAGAACTGGGTTAGCTTTTAGATACAATATATAGGTATGTACTATTTTGACATGATCAATTTCAATCTGTTCTATTTTATTACCAACTCCAACTAGTTAGCATTCAATTTATTATAAGTTTGTGTTTTAGTGCACACAAGGTCATAGTTCATAAACAATTAAATCACATTAAAAATTGCTAAAACATTTTGCAAAATAATTCTACCATTTTCGCAGCTAATTTCATTAATTGTTGAAGAAAAAAACATCCGCTTTAAGAAATTACACAAAAGGAACCATCATTTAAACATCAAACAGATTAGCTATTTGTAACAACACAGCAAAAAAATATAAGACTAAGTAAATTTTAAAACAATTTAAAAGGTAGGAAAAAGTTTAGCCAAACCACTTATCTAAACTTTGTCGACAGGATCATTTTCTCAAAACTGAGATTATGTGGGAAAAAACAAGGATGGTTGGGTACAATAGAACAGAGAGGGAGTATAATAAAGGAATCACGGGGTGGAGGATTGATAAACGAGCACCGTTACATTCCACCCCCGAAACCCCAATATAAGTTATTTTTATGTATATTATAGTTGGCAAATAGACACATATCGTAACATATATTAAACACGCAAAACATGCAAGCAAACGTTAATCACTGTCCGTTTAAAAAATATTCAATTTTCCTTTTCTAAACGTGTTTTATACTTGTTGGAATAAGGAAATTTACCTATTTATGTTTGTGTAGAATTCCAGTTTATTGGATGATGAGGAAATCGGGTTCGCTGACAGTATATATATACCTACATATAATAATATCGACCGGTGTTTTCACATGTGTATAGCATGTATAAAATTTTCTCCATCCATCCACCACAATATTTGCGTACACCCCCCCGTCATTGTATGGTAATTAGTTACAAATAGAGAGAGGCTGAATATGTTTGAATACATATACCATTTATTATCTATGTAACGAATGAGATTTTTAAGTTTTCCCCTTCTATTGTTTACGATTTTGTTAATTAAGAAATTAATGGCGTAATTTACATTGTAAATTAATATGCTGTGGTGGTAATTTTGTGTTGAGGTGTTAATAAAATATTTAAAATAAAAAATGTAAATTTAATTTGTTATTTAAATTATAAAACTGTTACATGCCATGAAAATTGCATGTTATGATAATCTTGTTAAAAAATCTACAGCTCTATCAACTTACTCGTACATGATTTTTTTAATCTATTTACTATACTTATATATTTGAATTATTTTTTCATGTTTGTGCTTGTATTCTTGTATTTATACGATAAATTATATTTGTATACAATGTTTAAGTGGAAACTAAGTCTCCATTAAATTGAAAACTATATAAATAGATAATAATTTGCATAGAATTTTAATTTGTCTAGTGGAGATAAAACATGTTTGGGGCGGCAGCCTTAAGGCATTAAAAACTTCTTTGTTGCACATTAAATTGAAAATATCGCAAACCACAACAGGTGCTTTTGCAAGTAAAAGCTTTTGTGGTTCGAGGTGACACGCACAAGATGAAAATTTAATGTTTTTAAGGCGATATATAAACGCCAAAAGGGATTTTATACTGCCAAAATGTACAGTATTTAAAAATTTTATTTTTATTTTAATGCACATTTTTTATAGTCGTGTAAAGTTTGCATAATAATAATTAGATTTAAAAAAAAAATAAGTACATATATGGTATGGTTTTATAATTTAATTAAAATTTGTAATTATAATAGTCCTGTATTATGTATGTAAACGAATTACGTATACAAAATAAAAAATATGGTTATTCGTATGTATGTCATTAATATTATACACTAATTTAATTTAAAAGGGTATATGTTTAAAATCTCGTCTAAGAGTGACAAAAACTGGAAAATATAGTGAAGCTTCCAATGCAGCCATCTTGTGGAAAAGAACTGTATAATAAAAGCTTGGAAAATGGAAAACTTGGCGGAAAGTTTTATTTATAAAAGATCTGCGCTCTGCGCTGAAAGTAGAAATATTCAAAAGATTTCTACAGATTTCTAACTTGGAATTTTTCTTAAAAATTTAAAAAAAAACGGATTAATCCTGTTGAAATTTTATTTTGATTTAAAACACAGTATTTTGTACACATATTATTATAGTAATTAATTAATTTACAATGAAAATACCTACAATTTGACATAAATATTATTGATATATTTCTGCTCATTGAAGTCTTGAGATTCTTGTGCAATTTCAATGGTGTGTGTTTGTTTTATTTATATTATATTGATGAAATATTATAATGTTTATCTGAAACAAAAAAATGTAAGTAATAAACACACATTTGCTTTAACTAAAATATATTAAATATGTAAAAAATAACTACTTAAGGATGGAAAGATTAACCCTAAAAGGAATAAAACCATAAAAACGATTTATTGTGCATTCGTGAAACAATCCATTTATTTTACATAATACAAACTTGAAACTTCTCAATGATAAAATTAATAAAAAGCTCTTTAAGAACTTCTACCATTGAATAAAAGAAGCTTTAAACTTTTCATGTAGTTTGAAAAGAACGAACTGAACTTAACCATCGATTCTACATAATACAATTTTATTTAAAATAAAAAAGAAACTATATACGTATTCAATGTTCACAGTTAGTCCGTTAAATGAAATTTCATTCAAATTTTTATTTACGTTATCTTAAATTGAAATTAATTGGAATTTGTTTATAATGAACGAAAAATACCTACTTTTCGTAATCACCATCAATTTGACACATTACACTCATGTAACCAGTAGTAATATCGTCCTCATTCAAAGCTCTAAGAGCTATGGTAACCGAATTATCAAAAGCTCCACTGGATACTAAACGTACAGTTGTAGTTCCACAACCAATAAAATCAGTATGTTTTCCTAGAAATAAAAAAAATCTATTAAGCCAATGCTTTTAAGCGTATTGGAACTGGTTGTATCATTTCTGAAGAGCTTTTGGTTGGAAATTTTTTTACAGTCGACTTTAAATCAATTTTTAACAATGGAATAATTTATTTAAGCAAACAATTATAAAATTTAACACACCAGCTTTGGAATCTAAACCACATATTGAATCTACCACTTGAAGATATGTGTTGTCTAGGCCAGTTGAACCACCAATTTGGACGTAATCTTCCAACCCACGCTTCTGGCACTGAAATTCAAGTTATTCAGTTATTTTATTATTGACTAACAACCGTTACAATTAGAATTTGTTTATAATAATAGACGTAAATTAGATTGTGGTAAATGGGATTATACTGGAATGCTCTTTAAGCTTTATGTCGAAATTAATTATTTTAAGTGCTAGCAAAGATTGGTTTCCGAAAATACAATATCAGAAAGTTTTCCAACAACGAACAAAAAGCATTAAGACAAATCCAAAGACGAAATCCTCATTGAAACTGTCTAAATTGATTTCTAATAAACGGATTATGAAATATATTTCTCAATTCCGCAATTATTTATTTTGAAATTTTGTCTAAAGCTTTAATTCCTTTCATTTATTAACAAATTAGATGTTAATCTTTTTTAATTACCCCATTTTAGGAAGATTTTTGATTCCAGTGCAAAGTGTGATTTTTATCCATTTAACAGTGGAAAAATGTTTGTACATACATGAGTCTTTTGACAAACAACACAATACCTTTTCATAAATTAAAATAAGTTATATGTCTACATACGTTTATACGTCAACCAAAATTCTAAACGTATACTTACGTAAATTAAAGTTTAATGCTTTAATTAAGTACTTTTACAGTTAAAACAAACAACATGCAATACCTTTAAGCGCACCTTATGTATAGTGCCTGTTTCGAGTTCAAAACCTCTCCTAATACTGGTAACCCCGATATTAAGGGCTGCTACTCTAACAGCTGCTGGAAAAAGGGTGCTTATGCTGCAATTCAACCGTTTCCCATAATTTCGGACAGTGTAAATGCCTTCCGTATTTTGGAATAAAACGTTGCACGCTAAAAAAATAGAAACGATTGTGTTTTTTCAATTTGTAAAAGTTTCCGTATTGCTTACGTGTTGGATTTTTAACAAAACGTACTGAAAAACTGAAACTAGTCCCTCTAATTGGCATCCTATATTGAATTAAAGCAACATTCTGTGAACTAATGAACACTTGTTTAATTTTCTTTTGGCCACAAAATTCATTAATACGGCTACTCATCGGTTTCTGATGGTCGTGTGGACTTGGAAAAAATTCATTGTTCAATTCCCATCCATCCACCACCTTTTTCAACAGATAATAAAAATTTCAGTCAACTACCTACGTATTTCTTGTCATCTATCATTAAACAATTTCAATTAATATTGTACAAAGACAAATTTCATGATTGTGTTAATTGGATGTATATGAAGAATGGGAAAAAAGTTAATTGGCAAAATTATTGTTTATATTTACCGCTACTAAACCCCCGTTCTCACATGGCACATCGAAATAATTAAATTTTATTTCAATATTCTGATCCGGTTCACTAAATATGTAGGCACCGCAGGCTTTGCCATCCGCCGAAATTGCTTTATGATAATAATCACCTTCTTCAGAGCCCATAAAGATACAATCTAAAAACAAACCAAAAATAATTATTAACATTTACAATTTATTTTATAAGCTGATTAATAATCTACGTTATTAAATTAAAACTAAAAAGTTACGTTGAATAGAAATTTTATTAAAATCGTTAAATCCAACAAAATTACTTCCTGATCCTGAAAGACAATAAATAAACACGTAAAATGTAATTTTCACTTCATCAGAACACTTTCAAAGCAAATTAGAATTTATTATTCGATGATTTTTTTAATTTTGGATTTTCTTTTTATTTGTTTTACAAAATTAATTCATGCAACTATCACCGGCTCGTTCTTGGCTTGTTTGCATTCGGGCATTGTTTACGAGTTTTTCAATTAGTTTTTTATAACTGCGAACAACATTATTGGAAAAATCTGAGATTGAGAATGATTAATTATAGATTGGAGTATGTGTATGGAGTTTTAATATTAATCTAAGAACTATTCAGGAATGAAGCCTTCATTTCCAAATTTTCGTTTGCAATTTGCATAATCCTGAAATAAATAAAAAAATCAGTTTCTGTACCTGAAATGTGATGTTCGGTTATGGTGCGTTTGGAACGTTCAAAATTACGTATATTTTGACTTGAATGTGGTAAATGCGAAGAAGATTGTTTTACCTGTAGAAAATAATAACAATAAATTAATAATAAATAAATACGTAGCTATTGTAAATTGGACAATGAAACAATACTATGTATTGTTGTTTTGTATCAAAGCTCACAGTAAAAAGCATTTTAATTTATTTATAAACTATTGTATACCACATAATAAACAACAAATTTAAAATACATGGCATTTAATTTGTTGGTATTTGAAATGTTACTATAATTATCAAAACTTAATAAGCCCTTTAATGAAAAGGGATTAAGTCATTATTAATTTTCGCCATAATAAATTTTATATAAAGTTAATTATCTTTGTTTAATATGAATATTTAAGTCACATATCTTAATAATACGAGTATAAGTATGTTTATTAACGTTATCTAGAAAAACCGACGCGAATGGTTCATTTTAATCCATTTTTTATGCTGTATTTCATTCAGTTTTATAACCGTATTTATTTCTATTTTTGTAAACCGTTTTGTAAAATAATCTAATACTCTTCATCTAAATATGATGTCTTTTATGTATGCAAATTTCCATCAATTCAAATTTTTATTACGTTTTTTCATTTACGTATGTATTTATTAAATTGAAACAAAATATTAAATTACCATATAAAAATGGTCTTCTGTTTGACTTAAATTATAGTCTATTAGAGAAGTGTACTATTATTTTAGCTGTACTTATTTGTTTTCTGTCCAAGTATCTATTCCTAAATAAATAAGTGGTGATAAAGGTAGAATATACGAGTACATTGTATTTCAAAAGCCATTTAAAATATGCATATTATATTTATATAAATGTATAAAATTGTCCAATATTTGCTTTCCATTATAGTTTAACGAAGAGCATATATAGGTATACGCATTTCTTTTAGAACTTTTTTTAGAAAATTAATTTAGTTTTCAATGTGTATTTAATGTGAAATTATTCCACAATGCTTCCGTTTCATCGTCCAATAATCGAGTCCATCGTCAGAAAGGCAATTGTTTTCAATAGAAATTGTCTATGCGATTTTGTATCAAAAATTTTCAATAATAGAAATGTCAAGAACATAATTACAAGAGTAAATTGCTTTCCTAATAATATTTTCATCTTTCTAACTGGATATGTATTGTGTTTGAAGTTTGAAAAAGATTTAACACTTTGAATAAATATTTTCCTATGAATCATAAATTATTATTAGCTTGATTAATTATAATCAGATCAACACAATAGAGATGGTAAATCACACGAGTATTAAATGTACCTAATTAAATTTTACATCAATTTACAAACATAAATTAATTATTATTCATTATGAAATGTAATTTAAGTTTAAAATTAATTGATAGTTGAATAGAATAGGTATATAGGAACTTGGCATCATAATAGTACACTGACTTTAGCGATAACAAAGGAACGAGTTTGCGTTTTTTCCATTGAACTGTATGGATACTAACAAATTATATGTACTTAAGATGAAGATGCTGTTTCTGACATGGATGAAAAGAAAATAAATAAAAATTTAATCTAGTACGGTTTATATCCGGCCACTTATTAGTAAATTGACTTCGAGTGGGTGTTTCTGAACAAATTTTATTTCAGTGACAATCAAACGAAGAAAAAGCCAATTCTACATTCAAAATTAATGTATTTAATCATAATTTCATTTCATTTTTTTTAATAAGTCGTTAAAACTTTTTAAAACAAAAACGTGACATTTTTATTAAATAAATTTCTAAATAAAAATGGAAATTCATAAATAAAAATCTAATTAATTTGAATGAATGAAACTCACCCCAACTTGTACAAGTTCATTTGGAGATCGAACGGCTTTCGTTCGGCCATAAATCACAACCACCGACAAAATAAAACTTGCAAACACAATTTTCATGAATGGAACCAAAGAATTCATCCTAACAGGTGGCAAAAATGTGTTCAGATGTTATTTAGGTGGTTGAAAGTTTTGGACACAACGTCACGACGCGTAATGTGACTTAATATACGATCACCCTGCGTTTTATAACGGCGTCCGGACGCTCGGCGTACACGCCCCCTCAAGCTTTCTTCTATAAAAGTCCGTATTACACCAATATATGTATATGCTTTTATATTCACTCACATTAAAAGTTTGTTCAAAAATTAATATAGAAAAAAATCCACTACGAATTCTGTAGTGAGTTACATCTTCTTGAGATTTTTTTCTGCTATTTTTCTAATTATAACACAACTGATGCTGGCAGAATGTGATTCTGATCTGTAATAAATATGCAAGTATTGTTTTATGCATTATTCATGATTAAACAACTGTTCTTTGATAATTAAATTGAATGGAGTTTGCAATGGATGCATTATTTAGGTGATGGTATAAATGTATAGAAATCGGGGATTAGATGATTAGAATTTCTTTGACGAACTTATTTATACTTTAGAAAGCTTTACTAGTTAATTGAAACTTTTTTTATTTTGTTTTTTATTCCTTTAGTGGATCGGAACATTCTTGTTTGAAATTTTAAATTAGCTTGAAATTGCAGTGGAAATTAATTAAGAGTTTTATAAAAATAACGTAATTATATACAATTACAATTAACATTTTTCAGATAATATTACAAACAGTTTTTAATATCACCCAAACGTAAAATTTATATTAAAATGTTATCATAAAGTTTGTGTGAAATAAATGAAAACAAATTTTAATTTGATATACACACGTAATTATGTATTTATCTATAGTAAAATTGTACATTTTGTAAATATGATTCCATTTTGAAAGTCATTTCACACAATAAACACAATTTTGTCCTAAATAAATCCTAGTGATGAATGGGATAAATTATAGTTTTGAAATATGTCTGATATATTCTAGGTAAAATATAAAATACACATAAAATATTTCTGATTTTATTGCACATTCTAAAACTTTATCATTATTTATCATATACTTTGTTTGGATAATGTTTAACTCAAGCAAAATTGCCGGTAAAGTACCATATTTTTTAATTTAATACCAACATTATGTAAATATTAATCTTATGCAAAAAAATTAATTTCGGATTATTAATATATTTTTTGTGAGCACTGCAATTTTCGTGACTACAGATAAAATTAGACCACTTAATCAGCTTTTCTCTTTAATGAATAGTTAATTAAGACAAAAAAAATATTAAACAGCTTGGAATTAAATGTTCAACAAAATAAATTACAGATTAGGTACAAATATTAGTAATAAATTATGAATGAATAATATTATTATGATTAAGTTATAGTTTTAATTAATTTTTCGTAGAATTATGTGTCACTCTGAAAGCTTCTTTTTAGAAACTTAGACAAAATTTATTTTTCCCCGAGCTCTTGACGCAAGCATCTAATTTATTTACAATATGAATATTTAAATAAGGGATTATTGTAATAGTTTTGCACAAAGAAGATGTATGATCATGACCTGAAAACCTAGTTGCAAATGACCGATATAGTAATTTCAAGTTTAAATGCACTTGCAAAAACTAATTTGATAAAAAAATTAAGAAAATCTTGAATTAATTTTCTCTTCAGGAAGTTTACTTACAACAAAATTATATTAACTAATTTGTAGGAACTAAATAATATACATACATACTATAAACTATATGATACGGTAAATATTTATAATAAATTACACAACAGCTTATCAACAAAATTTTCTCACTTTTTATCACTAATTCACCAACTGTTGTACACTTAAATTTAATTTTTTCGTGATTGATGTATGAAATAATTTCACATATGTAAAATGCAAATAGACATTAAAAATAATATAAATTATATAAACATTATTATTATTATTATTGTGCAAATGTTTAATATTCCTTATAAAAAATAGATTAAAAGTTGCTCTATGTAGTCCAAAACAAAAGTTAAAAATAATCCAAAAGTTCTTTAAAAGAATAGAACGTGGCTTAAATGATTAAAATATAATTTCGTTGTGTTTAAGTATTTCAAAAATTATGTACGTGAATAAAATTCAAATTTTAAAAAATACCTATTTTCATAATTTTATATGAAACTTAATTTATTTTACATTGTTATTTGTTGGAAAGCCAATGTGATCATTTCAGAAATTAAACGTACAAAACTCACCCCACAATTTTTTTTTAATATACGTAGGTACAGAATAAGAAAATTAGATCAGTATAGTGTAACACGAAACTATCTAATAATTATTTACCGCGTTTTATCTCATTTTATTATCAGGTAACAATAGAAACTCTTTATATTTGACGTCATTCTATCCTAGGTAGGTGTAAATTGTTCAAGAAATCATGTCAGTCAACTTGTTGCTGTAAACAATGTGGGGTAAGTATGTTTTCATTATTAATTAGAAAATTTATAGTCCGTGTAATAATAATTCCCAGAATAATAAAATTTCCACATTATTTATATACGCAAATTATTTTTCAGTGTGTTGTAAGCCTATAAGATTTGCGTTTTTTACAGCCACTTACGAAAATTACGAAATACATATGTGTATAATAAAAATCGTACAGTATTAAAGTATAAGTGGTAGAACTTATAAATTGTACGAAATACGGAAGTCACGTATTTCCGACTATTGAAGTAAGAGAATCCGCTTATATTGAGCACCCAATTCTATTAAAAGTAACTCTTTTTTCTCAACTAAAGCCATTTTTTATATTTCTCTGAAATATATTTTTTTGACCTTTCAGGGTTCAATGATACTTGAAGACAAATGAAATTATGTCACATAAATAATATAATGTAATTAATAAAATTGTGCACAGTGTATAAATAATGATAAACAAAAGTTATTTATTACGGAATAAAAAAAAAAATCTTTTCATAAAATTACGATACAATGTTTTATAGTTGAAAAGTTTTTACACAGCAACTTTTATGAAAAGCGGTTGAATTTTTAGTACTTTAAAATTCAATATTAGTAATTAGGTGAGCTTTAAAGAAGTTTCTGTTGTTAAAGAAAATGCCCATTATATAAGTAAGTAGGTATGTAATAGAATTAATTTCGTAGTTGTTTCATTGTATAATTTTCTAATAAAATTAGATCCTTATTTATAAATATTCTTCGTCATCCATAAATCTATAATATTTACAAATTACGAAGTTTACAATGTAAAGGAAATTTTATTCTGTCAATTAAGGTTCGTATTTTTCTGGTGTCAAATGTTTACATAATATGTTGGTTATTTGTTTTTTCTTCAATACTGGGGAACAATAATCAAATAAACATCAATGTTTTCTAACAAGAAACTGTAATTCCAATAAAAAAAATAACAAGACAATCTACGTATAGGTATTTTAATTTTAGGCGAAGGGCAGACTACGATTAACTAAACATTTAACATAAATTTATTATTACATTTTTTAAGACAAAATCCTATTTAAGAAATATTATTCCAATTACAAATAAACAAATTATTTAACGTTCTGCATTTCTAAAGCAAACAAAATCATACTACAAAATTCCATATAAAATAGCATCCCTAATTCTTGTACAATATTCATTAATTTAATTTAAATTTCTCAAATAATAATGGTCCTTCGAGAAGCATATTTGATTAAAACTCTCCCACGCAATCTAAAAGTTGCAATCTTTCATAACTGAAAGAAATACATATAAATAAAATTCGTCTCATAATAAAAATTTATTCAACTTTTCAATAACATCATAAACTAATAATTAATAGGTATATAAAAATTCAATATAAAAAAACTACAAAAAAAAAAAAACGTAGACTTAATAATTATTCCGGATCGTGTCGATGCGTGGATGGGGTGGATGAAGTAAATCAGGCCTAACATTATTATGTTGAAAATCAGGTGGTGTTGGCACGTTGGGATAATAATAACTGTAAGCATTTGAAGATGCTGCCGCCGCCACATCTTGTCCATCATATTCATACGGCCATTGTCGATCGTAATGCCCTGAAAATTGTTTTAATATACGCTTATATTGTCTTGCCAAGTTATCTCTTATTATATTTTTATATAATAATTGTGTTTATATTGTTTCTATAAATGGAACGGCGGCAATTCAACGAATCGTCCAATTACAGCAAGATGTTTCCTTGATTAAAATAATTGCGAACGGAAATACTTCCACACACACGCATGTTGTCGTTATTAAGTTAAAGGAAACATATAAACATATAAATAAACATATATTGTTTACATTGTTCACAACATTTCACAAACAAATACAAAAAACTTGGACAACTCTTTGAATATTTGCATGCATCTTTGTTCGAACCTTGATTTGATAAATCTTCAACATCAAAGCTAACAAAGATATCATCGCCTTCGCAATCTAAAGTGTCATATGAGGGTAAATTGAAGGACCCATCCTTACATCCTTGGTGGCCAGCTGTTGAATAAAGTCCATAATTGACGTGACTAGTAGCGATTTTCTTTAATCCTTGAATGGATGTAAGTATTAGTGCCATTTTGGCGAGTAGGAGAGCTTTGCCACCTAAAACGGCAAGAAATTGAAAACCCATTGGAATCATAATCATGCCCAAAGCCATCATGCCGAACACCATCAACGGCATCATCATGTTGCGGTTGCGACGATGTCTGCCTGTGACATGGTCAAACATTTACATTTCACTAAGTACAACCATGTCGGTTGAAATTAATGTTTAATACATCAAAAGGCGGAGTAATAGTCGTAGTAAATGAATCGTTTTGTTGCTATTATATAGTTTCAGAAGCTTGTTTGGGATTGGGAAGCTTAAAAGAATTTTCCATCAAATCTGTCACAATCTATATAGTAATATGTGCATTTGATGCAAAATGAAATTTTTGGAACCGAAGCATAATAATAATACATTTTCAATTTTTAACGATTATGTTGTTTGAACGACAGCCAATGTTTCTTTTGATTTTGTTAAAAGGGACAGAAAGAAAAGCAATTTAAAAAACCAATTTTTTCAAGTCGAAAATATTATTTTCTTGTACAATAAATACAATTCTAAACTTAGAAATAAATTGAATAAGTATTGCATAATGCTCATGTTATAAAGACAAATGAAATTTAATATAATTTATATCAGTTTCAATTTACCTTGAGAAGTTTTAGTTTATATACAAGATCTAATTTAGAATTTTCAGTTTGCTTAACAACACCAAAAGTCATATATGTATGTACTCATATATGATATAATACATATATCAAGTGATAAATATAAACATTATACTTTTAAGATCAATAAGTTGACAAATTAAAAATCGATTTTCTTCCACCAGAAATTTTAATATAAAACATATGAAACATGTGAAACATATTTTTATTTAAACATCAAATATGTATTAAGTATATGTAGTGGTTGTAACTTGTAAGAATAGAACTACAGAAATTTGTAATGTAAATACCAAATCTCGTATGTTTGACAAACATGAAACATTAAATAAGTAAAATATGTAAAAACAAATTTAAAATTCCTCTAAGAATTTTAAATAAACTAACTAAATTATTATGTAGTGTAGAGTTCAAGTTCATTTTATTGAATATGAAGCTTATATACCATAATACCAAAACATCAACTTGTTTGTTAACTATTTTGACAAGCTTAACTTAATTTTATTAAATAAGTACGAGTTCGAATAAACGAAAAACGTTGAAAAGTTTACTGAATAAATTTAATAATGCATAATACACAAAAAATGCGACTTAATAAAGGCCAAATTATTTAGCACAACAACCTTCTACCCACAAATTTAATACAATATTTAATATCGGAAAATATTCCACTCCATTATTTATTCGGCAATATGTTACCGTTTAATCAGAAAGTTTCATATTTATGGAAAATGTGTAGAAAAAAAATACATATAAAGCTCACCTTGAAATTGCAGATCTTCCACATTATTGAAGTGTATCTTAAGGATATGTGTATCAAGAACGTTATCAATTCGTTGGATAAATTGGGTTTTCCAATCCGTATTGTTATAATCGAAATTAAAGTTTCTGAAAGCAACTTTTTGATATGTAATAAAAAATTTATATATATTTCCTCCGCTGTTTTTCAATTGTTCTAACGGTTTGGCTATATTTGGAATTAGTATTAATAGCACTTAATAATCTATTTTTAACTTTATGATAGTAGTTAATAGTTATATAAGTCGTAAAAAAATTACTAAACTTATATTAAATAAATACCTTTTTGCGAAGGTGGTGGTGTCATTTTCATTACGATATCTGACCAGTTTGAATCCGCTCCCAAATTCAATAATATCATGATCCAATACATTATCAAATACCTGAAAACTTGTACGTTTCAAACAATCCTTAAAAACTGGAAAAACTCTATGATGTGTAGGGGACGTTGTCAAGCTAACACCTAAGCAATTCTGTAATAGTATACCAGTTAGTTTGCCAGTTTCCAACCAAAAATTGCTCCTTGTTTCATTGCAAACAGTTTTTGGAAGTTTTACAACTATTAGGAAGATGAATAGAATGGCAAGGATGCCGAACTGACATGATGAAGTCCTCCTGTAACGCAGAAATCCGAATTGGCCTTATATTGCATTCCACAGGGACAGAGATATGTTGTTATTTTTATTTATTTTTAGCTCGACTAGTTTGTGTTTACGATCAATGGTATATAAAAATAATATAAAAAAATGGAAGTATTGGATTTTTCGTTGCAAACAAAAAACTTAATAAGAAAAACGTATTTATGGTAAATTGACTTTTTGATGAGATTGTGCGATTTTTTTTGATATTTTCTTCCACTTACATTTTCAACAGTTTAGAACTAGATTTTTAAATGCACACAAAATTCCAGAATTGCACACATATTATTGTCTTGTGGTAAACACAAAAGCTTCAATGAAACTACGTCTTTCAATACATTTCAAAGTATATTTTATTGTATTGTATATTTTTTCTTTGTGTTCTTCTATGTATTTAAAGGGGTGGTCACGAAATGTCATATGGTGCATGAAAATCACATTTAATGCAGTCAAATGGAAAATCCAGGATATGAAATTAAAATGCAATATATTGAGTCTGAAACACCTCCTTTGAGCATTTTTTTCTTCAATACATTTCAATTGTAGGAAATCATTTTACTATTAAGACACTAACCCATTTTATAAAATTAAATGAGGCGTAGTCATAAATAAGCTTATTTTTACAATAATTGTTTAACCTTAGCCTTAATTTTATGATAATAAATTTGTTTTGCAAATTGCAAAAAAAATAACAGGATTAAGTTTATGTTTAAAATTTAGCAAAGTAATAAATAAATAAAATTTCCACTGTACGAGATTTAAAGAAAAGAATCGTAAATAATCTTAAAATGTTCTAGTCTAGGGAAATATATTTATTTTTATATATATGATCCATTTTTTCAATTAAATCAACTAACACTATAATTTATATACATATGTAAACATTGATATAATTGTTCATGTATTTTGCTATTTTCTTAGTGCATTGTAAATTAAAAAGATATTCCATATGTATTTGTTCCACTATTACTTTTTTAGAAAAAAATATTGTGTAAATGTGTAATTTAAAAATGTTGAACAAGTTATTTGTTATGGTGCTTAACTTCAATAAAGTTAGTAATGATATTTGCAAGTTTATTACTTTATTTATCCAGTTTGTACTTTTTACGTACGCATACACATTAGTTTGGAACCCAATTTTCTACAACTTTACAAACATTTGCTAAATATATATTAAAATATACATATATGATATATATGTACATATGTTAAAAAGTTTTAATTCAAATTTGTCCCGGCATTAATTCATATGAAAAGATATGAAAATAAAGCTACTTTTTTATATTCGAAATTGTGTTTATTTCGTAATAACAATAAGACAAGTTTGTATGCTGTGTTTCAATAAAAAAGCACATAAAAATTATGACTGGTTTAAATGAATTAAAAAAAAAAACAAAACAAAAATGCAAACACAAAAACAGTATTCTGGCAGGAATATCACAGTGCCTGTAAAAATTGTATAATATAAAACACAATATTCACTATATAATTAATAAAAACTTAACAACTTTTATAATATTCATAAAGTATGCAATTATAATATATTTTTTATTTACAAATATATTCTTTTATTTTTTGGCCAAGCAGAAATTGTTTAAAAACATAATGACTATTAAAAAAATATATATTATATAAATTGTAGATGTAATTTCATTCATTTTTTGTGTAAATATTTTTTTTATAGATTTAACTTTTATTTGGGATACTGTATTTTGGTAAACACAGACCGAATTTCGTTTCGATTCCTGAGAAAACTGGTAGAGATACAGAATAGCCACCAATATGGTCGGGATTTTGTGATTTACCTTCTTCACCACCCAAAGAGGGTACTTTAAGTTCTGAACCACTTGGACGGCTACAAAAAAAACACACAATTTTATATATACGATAACAGAATAAATTCATAAGCTTACGTTCCACCAAAATCGATATAGAGCATTCTTTGTAGGACTTCGTATGTTAACAAAGTGACACCAAACTGGGGCGATGAACGGAATACACGAGCTAGAAAAATAAAAATATTCCATAAACCAATAAATATGTAGATTGTTTTTTATATTAAAAACCTGTTGCTCCTTTCCATAAAGCTCTAAAGCCTTCTTCTTTATAAATTTTACTAGCCGCATCCAAAACGCCTGTATAAGTCGTTTGACCAGCTCTTGCCACCACTTGTAATCTAGTTTTAATAACATCTGCTGGTGTTACTAAAGAAGCAGCCGGTATACCGGCTATTGCACCAGCCACCAACAATGATAATGGATGATTGTAGCCATTTTCGTCGGCTAGACTGGCTTTTGTGTGTGCATAAGCCGGAAAATATATGGCACTGAATGGTACATCACGTAAAAGACACGCTCTTGCTCCTTTGTATAAACCAAACAATCCCAATTCTTTTACAACTGTCCAAGCACGTACTTTTGCACCACCAGCTATTTCACCAGCTACTTGTAAACGGATTTTTACTATTTCTAATGGATTGGTGAAGATCACCTGCGATGCGCCAGCCTGGAATATTACAATGTGTGTTTTTTTTTGGGAAAGTTTCTAATTTAAATCAAATCGAATTATAAAAATCCATATTTCCATTATATTTTAATTAACTATTAATCATAAAGGCGATAAAAAGTTTTTAAAAAATTTACGTATACTGAATTAAAACGTAATTTAGTTCATTTTCAATTATAAATTTTAAACAAAGAATTTATTACAATAGAGTTACATGAAAAATTCCATCAATAAACAGTTTTATCGGAATAATTTCTTAACAAATCTAACAATGCGGCAAAATTCATTGTAAATGTGCGAAAATGATAAAATACTTACGCATCCACCGGAAATGATTTCACCATAAAGAGGAATATTGCCGTTTTTATCATAAAATTTATCGCGTACAAAATCGTTCACCTGAAAGAATTCTTTATAGTAAAGTTAAGAGTTTTCTTGAAACAAACAGAAATTAACTTACAGTAAGTTTAATGGCTTTTTCAGGAGCAACACCCATTAATTGTGGCACTAAGCCTCTATATAAACCGAAAATACCCTCGTGCCTAATAACTTTTTTAAAACAATCAATACTATTTCTGTACATTAATTCGCCAATAAATGAACCAGTTCTTTGATTTTGCATGCGTGTTTTAACTAAATCAATTGGATAAACGGCAGTAGCACCAACGGCTAAAATACAAAGAAAGGAGCACGATATTATGAAAATAAACCAAAAAAAGAAATGTTTGGCAAAGCAAAAGTTTCAGTGCTATCACAAAATGGAATATTACATTTTTTCGGGTTTACAAAGTAGTTCGTACTTACCAAAACCCAATAAAAGCATTAATACTAAACATAATATTGATAAAAATATTTTGCACTGTTACAGATGCTTATATTTAAATTGTAAGAATATTTACCTCCGGCTATTGAACCCAAAGTGAAACGATAAGTACTTTCAAGTACTTGTATCAAAATTCCACGATCTTCAGGACTCTACAAAATAAACCAAAATAATTAGCGCATTAAATCGATAATAATTAAATAGTTAACTTACGGAAACAGCGTGGATTTCCGCCAATCGATTCGTAATCT
The DNA here is from genome assembly GCA_004796505.1 of Oryzaephilus surinamensis. Lineage (NCBI taxonomy): Eukaryota > Metazoa > Arthropoda > Insecta > Coleoptera > Silvanidae > Oryzaephilus > Oryzaephilus surinamensis. Next base: position 122,207 of record SSSI01007429.1, on the reverse strand, counting down.
GTTTATAGTATTGTTCTGGTGCAATCGCATACAAATCATTGTACACAATACGTCTAAAACAGACAATGAAAATTGTTTTTATACAAAATATTGGGCATATAAATTTGAAAAAATGTGATAAGAGAAAATGGATTTTAATTGAAAATGGAAATACGAAAAAATAGATATATAAAAGAAGACACAAACCCGTCCCATAATCCATTATCTTCTTTGTACAAATATCTATTGTATTTCCCAAAAAAGCAGCACAGGCAAGAAAACAATTTCAAAATTTTAATTACTGTCTTTTTGTTTTTGTTCGTATGTACGTTTTTTTTTTATTTTTATTTATTCAATTGCTACTTATTTCAAAACAAATCATTAACAAATTATCTAGTTACGTATATCAGAAAAAAACACAAGTATATTCTTGTATTACTTACAATTTACAAAGATTTTTCGGTATTTAAGCCAAATACAACATAAATTTACATGTTTAAACATATTTGCGTATAATATCTTAAATAAAATGGACACGATTAATTATAATGAATAAAATAATTACCCGGTTTGATGTAGTACATCACATAATTGAAATAATATATCTACTTCTAATGGTGTCATTGTAGACATTACTTGTGCTGAATGCATAAACTCCTCTTTGGTAACTTCTTGATTACGATGGCCATTTGTTACATTCAAATAAATTCGTTTCACTAATTCCATATTATTTAGCAATGAGTTAAATGCAATAAAATATGCAAAACTAACACGTCTGCCACCTTGCGAACCTTGAGCTGCCTAAATTCAGATTGACTAATTATTCTGTACTTAATGGCAAGAGTTTAAGTGGATTACTAATTAGTAATTACATTTGCGCCAATATTTTCCCTCAAAAATATATTCAATAATTCTCTTGAACTCATGCCTTAAAATTATTTTTCTTTATTACCTCAATTAAATGTGATTGTACTTGTTTGGTAAGTAAATGACTCTTAATACTAATCATAATATCCTGAAAATCCAAAATTGAAATGAAACCTGAACCATCCTTGTCGGCCCGTCTAAAACCTTCAATGGCATATTCTTCATGAAAATCGTGTAAAAACTGACTAAATTCATTATATGATACCAAACGTTGTTTATCTCGTCCAAAATATAATTGTATAAATGGTGAATTTATATTAAATGGTATACGTTGATGTAATTCCGTTTTTCTCATCACCTCAACGAATTCCTCTATAAAAGAATTGAATTCGTATATTTTTGTAATTTGTACGAGTAGTTTGACCTTTGGCAAGGTGACATTTTAATTGAATACTTACGGAAACTAACCATTCCATTTCCGTTTGTATCAAATAATTGAAATGCAGTTTTATATAAGGCATCTGGGAAACATAAAAGCCCTTCGAAGGCTTGAAACTCCGAATAAGAAATAAGTCCATCTTTGCTTGTATCAACAATAGCGGCTAACAATTTTACTGTATCTAAATTAAAATTTTTTTCATCTAATATATTTAAATACTTTATGACAAAATCTTCAGATGTCATAAATTTTTCTCCATTCTTTTCAATTGAGGCATATTTGTTGAAGATGTCGTGCAGTTGTTCAGGATTAGCTCGTTTTAAGTAACCACCTCCCTGTAAAAATGTATCATTATATGTAAAAAATCATTGAAATTGAAAAAAACAATCAGAAATTTTCAGTGCACACAAATTTTTCCAAATAAATACCTTGTGCCACTGACCTCAAATATTAAATTTGCAGCCACAGTTGAGGCCATAACTTTGTTTTTAAGAAACTTTTATAACAGCACAATAAACAAAACTAGCAAACGTAAGAGTAAAAACTGAAATAGATGTTTAGCACTGAAAACATATTATTACGCAAACTTGTTGCAGTCTAAAAATAAAAGTTCGACGACAATTTGTACTCTTTCAGAATATTGTTAAAGATTTCAGAAAAACATTCAAAGTCATATTGAATAATAATTGAATCAAGTGTTGTTTAATAGTTATAAATAGGTAAGTGTAAAATATAAACTTGTAAAAGGGCATGATGGCCAAAAAGCTTGTCAAAATGACAATAGATTATCGAATATGATAGACAAATGCATCTTTTCTAAATAAAATTCGAATCGTTTGATTTTTGAAGTATTTTTTATCATTTCATTTGATTATTACGTGCTAGCACTACATAATATAAGTGGGTATCTGTGTTATAATTGTTTATTAAAATTTTTAAATTGTTGATTTTAGATAAAAATTTTCGGACTAAAAATAAAAATATACATCTCAACATCCTATATTGTAAACATATAACTATCTAATTCGCATTTCTTCTAAAAAGCTATATAAATTAGTAAAGTAAAACTATAAAAATAAATATACACATGTAATTCAAAAGTTTTTAAAATATGGCGAATGCGCCAAAGAAAAACATTAATACAAATACCAAGTCTAAATAAATATTGATTTTAGCAAAAACATGCAGTTAAAGTTATGTTTTAATTAAATTTTTCTAAAATTTAGGTAAAATATTATCAAAATTTATTAAATATTTTACTTTCAAACTGAGCTATGAAAGATACCTGTATTTAAAAAAAGCACGTGGTATTTTTGCAACAATATGAAAATCCGATACTTTGAAAACACATTAATCTTTATCAAAAAATGTCATGCAAAAGGTTAAAAGATGACGTCTAATATCGTATCATATTATTAAAATTTCATAATTCTTAAAAAAAACTATAAAAAATATTATATAACTCAATTAACAGATTATAATATTTAACCAGCATAATTATCATAATTAAACTGCAATCGGTATTAGGCATTAAGTAAATCAATGATAATCACACCACATGCAGCACATTATTATAGATAAGAGTGGTGTAATAATAATAATAATATAGCTCATAATTTTCTTTAAGATGCATATTTTTAAATAAAATTAACTTACCCACCTCTTGACATGATGCTTTTGTAAAAAAATTTAATCTTCCCATTCCCACGCAAGTTATACCAGAAAAAATGAAAAATAGTACAATTTAGAACAAAGAAATAAAATCGATATAAATCTAAAAAAAATTATTTAATTTTTCTGTTCTGTAAATGTACACAATAATCTTGAAATTCCATTCAATAAATAACAAAATCCTATTTTCTAGGTAGGGTAACAAACAACAAGCAGGCGATCGTGACGTTATAATGTGATGCGATGCGGTTATCTGTCCGTCAAGGACACAATTTCTGTCAACTTTTATCAGGATATTGTTGTCCTTTTCCAAGAAAATAGAGGAATATTCCATGAACTCTTTGCAAGTTCGATTTCACCAGGTCAGAGGGAGCCGCATGTTCGAAAAGGCAAAAAAATTGTGCAAGAAGTGCAAGATTGAAAATATCACAGGAAATATTAAATTATTATCTATTATTATTATTTATTTGTAGTTTAATTGAAATTCTAGTTATACTTTAGAGCTTTAGATTTAATTAAATTAAATTGAAATTTTTACTCATTATTCAAATAAAAAGGCTTAAAAGCTACGTTTTCAATACTTGTAGCTTGCAGCAGTTGCAACTGTGTTTTCACTTTTCAGTCTAAACCCAGCTTTCAGTTTAGATCCGAATGCACATCCAATTAAAATAATTAATAAATCTGCGGTTTGTAATGAAATTACAACAGTAAATAAAATTTTTTGTGAATAAATTAGAAAACTTTTCCTAAATATGAATATAAATTGCTAAATAGTTTTATTTGTGTTTATTTTTATTTATTGGTACTTCCATATTTTGGATTAAAATACAAATAAGAATATGTAAATAAAAGATAGGAGTAGTAAAATTGCAAATTATCTCCATAGTAACTAAAATTTTACTTTATCTTTAATGAGTATAAAATAGAACCTAAAAAATACTCCTAATTATTTTATAAAAATTTTTTATAATATGTATTTATACTCTATTCAGACAGGGAAGAAAAATCGTCCATCTTGAATTATGACGTTTTTCAAAATCATCCAATAATTGTGTACATTTGACACAATGCTCCACCTTCTAACCTTACTTTCGACCAATCAAATTTAAAAAATTAAATCACGTGGACGCTGACTAATCATAACCTTTTTCTTCCCTAAATGAATAGACTTTAATTACTCTTCAAAACGTATATTAAATAAGCTATTAATGCAAAAAATAAAATACAAGTATGTACTTATTTACATCCGAATGCTAAAAAAAAATAAACATACTTCCTACAGTTCCTTCCGTATTTTTTTCTTAAATTATGATTATGACAATTTTAGTACCTACATATTATTTAAATAATGCACAATAATAACAACTATAAATTAATTTTGATCATAAATATTTCGCTTACAAGGTAAACAAAATGCATATTAGGTTCTTAAGTGTAAAGCATCATATATTGATTAATTTAATGCATATTTATTGTTTTTCTATACAATTTATGGTCGGTTTTATTGAACTTGTAGTAAATTATTCAAAGAATCACGTTTACGTACTTATGTTTTTTTAAAAAAGTAAAACGTGGTTTCGTGTAACAGTTTCTTCCACCGTTTTACCAAAAAAATTACACTAAGTTAATATAAGTAAATATAATACATATATATATATATATGTATTTTATATATTTAAATAAAAAGAGAAGCGCGTAGGTGCTATCTTTGAAAATTTTTCAAGATAACCGCATTTTAATTTACATATCTAGCTCAGCCAGGCTTTAATCATATTAAAAAAAATAAATAAAGATACCCTCACGTTTTTATGCACGCATATTATTATACAAGCATGATTTACAAAGTCTCAAAAATATAATTCAACCTCGACTCGTAAATTAAAAAAAAACTGTTTGTTAATTATTTACTTTTTCTCAAGTACCACAATAGAAATTCGTTTACACTATGCTCATTATGTTTTTAATACATGAATTATTGCATCCTTGATATTGCACCTGTTATATCGGTTTTGAATATATGCAAATTTCTTTTATAATGACCTTTGTTGACCAAAATTGTTATGGATATATTTTTCTGATTAAATACAAGGATTCCTATAATATGTACATGAATATGTAACAATTATTTCTGTTTTAACTAGAAAATAAACAATTTTATTCACTGTAATATACCACAAAATATCCTTTTTTACATAAAAACTGGTACAATAAAAAATGGTTTTGGAACTCAAGTTCAAATGTGAAAAAGCAAAAAAATATTTGCAGATCTAATATTTTATAAATAAATAATGAAGTTATTTATGAAAATAAAAAGTTCTAGCTTTTTCAACTGCAGAATATAACAAAATAATGTTTGTTAGATAATTTCTTAGTTTTTCTCACAATGGTTTTAGTTGATTAACCTTTCTAGTGCAAATCAATCAAATAAGTCATTTAAGAACAAGAACAAGATAATTCCGCTACAAATGCGTACATAAAATGTTCTTAATAGTTTAATGATGTCCAATTTGGCAAAACATGTAATATTTTAGAGTTGCACACGTAGATTCGTTCGTCTATTATTATTTTTGCGTAATTTTAATAAGTCTTCTTTGACGCAAATAGTCTACACATGTAAAAATTTAATAATAACTTATCTTTTTGTCTATATTTGTCTATATTCCGCAATTATGCAAAAAAATGGTCAAGGATTCTGCTAAAATTGCATTTTAAGTATTTTCTTCCGGCCAACATACGTATATACATATAAGTAGAAATTATTTTTAAAAATAGAATCAATCTCCGTAATTGTTATATCAATTTTATTTATATTAATAGATTTATTTATTTTTACACGTGTTCGTGTATTATGAAATGAACTTGACCCATTCCTCAACATATATCATATATAATCAATGTTGTTTCCTGAAACTGTATTACATATTTAATATTGACATTGAAAATGCAATTTTCAAAAATTTCACAATTTTTTTATTATCTAATTAATTCAAATCTCAAGAATGGTCCAAGTGCAAGGAGAATTTTTCGGAGAAATTTAAATTATTCTATTACCCAGTTTTAAAAATAGATAACACTAATTATTATTTTAACACAAATAAATACATATGTTTATATTTGTTGATACGATATTTATTTATTTATATTAAAATATTCACAATATTGATTTTAGTTTCAACAAAATGCAATTAATTTCAATTTATTTTAATCAAAATTCTATATAGTATCTAATTAATTCTGATCATAAAAAATTAATAACACTGTAAAAACTATTTAATAAAACTTATTTGTTTTTAATTGATTACAAATATACATATTAGTATTATTGTAAAAAACAATCGAAAATCTCAGTCTTTGCTGGAACCTTAAACCACATGGGCACTTAACAAATAAAACGTAAAAAAATTGACAGGCTCGCATTTAATAATTTATTCATGTTGTCAGTAGTTGCCCATGAGAGTTTTTACCATAAAATTTTCCATTACAATAATATATTACACCCTAATAATCCCTTATGCAGAAGAACGAAGAGAGATAATAAAAAAAATTGAATTGAAGAGAAGAGCATAAAGAAAGTCATTTGTTATCTCGTCCTCATCATCGTAAATCGAAAGGAATCAAGTTCATTGTACAAGAAGTCAGAAACAAGGGCAAAAGGGTCAACGGCTCGGAGGACGAGTATTCGCGAAAATAAAAATCAAAATCGAAGATAAAAGACGTGATGGCAAATAATATTTCATTTAAAAAACTTATTAAAAATATTTTTTAGTCAAGTTTTATCAAAACATATTTGTAATACCTTTATTTTAGACGACGTACATATATTTAAAATAAACGTCAATAAAAACTGATTTTCAAATAAGTAGAAAATAATAATAATTGACCTAGTAATTTGTTTTCACATTTACAGATAATTAATTACATTTGAAGATAAATAATGAGGATATTAAATTGAATTTGTAGGAAATTGACGTTATAATATATTTGTTTTTTATTTTCATTGATCGTGCATCTATCGAATGGAATTACTTAATAAAAATAGTGCTTTTAATGAGACTTTATAGGTCTACAACTAATATGTTTATTAGTTTTATTTTGCAAAACAAAGTCTAACAAGTTGAAAAAGCTGTTTAATTGTTCACTATATAATTAACATTTCAATATTAAACCATCCAATATTGTTACTGGTGTGTAAAAACAATTAATTGTTGGTAAATGTAAGCGCACGTACACGAAAACAATGACATTTTTTAAATACTTAAATCGGCAAATTACACCAACAATTTTAGTTATTGACGTCAAAATGAACAATTAATTAATATATAGGCCCAAAACCAGCAATTATTTTATTAGGGTTTATTTAAAAATTTATGTTTAATAAAAAGTTATTGACACTAGTTTAATTGTGATAAATTATTTTTTTTATAAACCACAAAAATAATTTTTTTTATATAAAAATCAATTAACTGTAAACCACAATTTGTGATAATTTTTTTTTGATTATTTTGGGAAATTTTAATATTTATCACGAGTCCAGAAATTCTACAAAATATTTCAAGAAATCATTAAAATATTAATCATACTAATTGATAAAATGATTTAGAAAACCCATTATGGGATTTTCGTTTTAGATTAGTGAAAATTGTTTGAACTGGTCATCATAAAGTCATTTATTTATAGATAAGATACAAAAACAATATGTAAATCATATTAACGGTTAAATTTTTACCCTATTTACCGTTTTCGCGAATTTATATTTTGTTTAAAGTTCACGAAAACAATTTTTATCCTTCCTTAAACGTTGCAAACTTTCTCAAAAAAAAACTACCTTGGCTTGTCAATATGAAGAAATGAGGTCCTCTTTGACGAAAATAAAAACAGTTTAATGAACTGTATTTCGAATCAATAAATCGTTCATCACAGCAGGTTTTCAATAAAATTTTTACCAAAAACTGCACAGATAATGACCTATTTAAAGTTCCAAAAATACATTTACATTTATTTGTACAAAAAAATAATGAACTTTCAAGGTGTTGTTTTTGTTGTATGTAAAAAAAGAAGCTTTTTTTCACGGAATCATTCTAGTAGGTATAATACAAATAAACAAACCATCAAAGTTTATTTACGTACTTATTAATTTTTCTTGTTAAGAAAAATTGCTGGCCATGAAACTTTCTAGAAAATGTCGCATTTTCTTTTTCAATATAAAAAAATGATGTTTATATACGTTGTAAACATAAATATATAACACGCCAATAAATTAGCGATCATAATAAATAATTTTCTAACATCGTTAAAAGCACCTGACGTCAATGCAAAATAATTGTCTAAAGTTTTGGCATTGGCCTTGTCACCATTGAACTTCTAAACTAGCGTCATCAGAATTGTACTTAGGTGGTAGGTATACCAGTGAGTATATAAAGAGAATGTAACAGAAACCAGTTTATATAATAAAATTGAACAAAACTAAACAAACAATATTTATTGTCTATAAGCTAATATACCAAATAAAGAAAAATGTATACAAATCCATTCAGTCGTACACACAGTAGTGTTCGTCAAGTGATTGATCGTTTCTTGCACATTGATACGAAGAAATCATCAAAACGTAGTGAAAAAATGCCGAGAAACGATTCATACAGTTCAGTGTGTTCAACAAGTTCATCAGAAAGTATTAAATCGTATTCAAGTTGTCGTATTCCGACCAATATGAGATCAGTGAAGTGAATTTGTTGAATAATCAAGTAATTTGGAATATTATTTGGTTAAAATGGAACGAAAAGGATGTATAGTAGATAATAGATATACCATCCGCTGATAGAAGTCTTCAGATAAATGGAAATGCATTTATGTACCTATCTATTAGTAATTGTATTTCTTGTATACAAAGTATTTTATTTTTATCGTGATTAATTATTTATTTTGTACTCCTATTTATTTTATTTATTTTTATATTATGATTTGATGAATAAATCTGTATAGCTGAATTATAGTCTTTTTTTTAATATTACAAATTATATGTTGTATTATAAAGTCAAATTGGAACATTATCTTTTAACCTTCCAAATAACTTTGACCCAAAAGTAGTCTAAACAATTTCTGTTATCTTGTATTTAGAGTGGTTAATTTAATTTTTATTTAATTCCGCCATTTCTACGCCTAATTTTATGTAAATTTAAATCTACTAACTTTTTTTATATAAAATACATTGCATGTAAACAATTTTTTATTTGGGTTATCATTTTTTGGAGCCGCTGATAATTATACAGATTAATTATTTGATTTGGACATTTTTGTATCAATATTGATAATTATTATTAAATATGTAGTTTATTGCATAAGGCATAAGGCGTGTTTTGTAAACAGTTGATAGGTTTTTAATTTATTTTCTTTGTCAGCTTGTTTTGTTATTAATGTTTTTATTAATTGGGGTCTTAAAAGAAGACTTTAGGAACATTTCCACTATTTTCCCTAATTTCTTCTTCATTACATAGAAAATTTGATTAAAATGAACACAAAAAAATTTAATACCTTTTTCCTGCTTCACCGACGATGAATTTCAATTGAGAATTGAGACGAAATAATTTTCAAAACTGAGTAAAATGTAAAATTATTTATTAAAAGTACTTATAAATGCACAAAACATGAAACGTAATTTATGATCCAGTTTGCAGTAAAGAAATTTCCCCGGATTATAATAATTTTAACATCAATTCTTATCATTTCTTTTTTTTCCATAATATTCATTAGTCAAATAACATATTCTTAATGAAGGAACTTTTTCAACAGCAAATCAAAGACTTTTTTTATACAAGTACAGAAATGAATTACGTAAAATTGAAATAAACGTACATAAAACCCATTAATTACTTTTAACATTATATTGAAAAAATTTCCATACGAAAACCGCTATATAACCATATTATTGTTTTTTCCAAAACAGTTAATAATTTTCCTTAGAATTAATATGATGTCAGATTTAATTTTAATTATACAAAATCTTTTGATACATAAACTGTCTTTGAATATTTCCATATGTACATATCACTTAAAAATTTAAAATCCGTTTATTGGGGAATTCCAAAATAACGATTTGCAATAAGCAATAACAATTAGGTGACCTAAAAATTGTTGAAAACATGTCTCATTTCCCTTGATCTGAATAAATGCATTTAAATGAAGCCTTTTACTACTAAAAATATATTTGTTAGTATTATAGAATGCATATGCAGTTTGATAAGAACGTGTTTATTCTAATATGTTATTAAATATGCATTAGAAATAATTTCAAATGAATGAATTATTTGTAATTCTGAATTTAAGTATTCAAATTATCATACAAGACTTTGAACAGAAAAAAAAATGATAATGTTCAAGCAAGATTATTTATAACTTTAAATAAGTCTCATTTAAAAAAAATTAAAAGACTTTACGAAAAGAGTAGATGATCGCAATAAAAAAAGAGCAATTTGCCATCATCTTCAAGCCATTGACGTCAATGCCTTTCTTTATAAAAAAAATTAGAAAAAAACGATAAAAGGAGAAAAGGCAACAAACTTGTTTATAAATTAAAAATTATATAATGGATTCAGTGTAATTATCAGCTCCATATAAAGATGGGCAAATTCCTAGATAAATAAATGTTATTTTTATTAAATTTTCTATATTCAATTGTAACAGTTTCATTGAACTTGCGTTTTGATAAATGCAAACAAAATGATTTAGATTGCACCATATTATTAATATGATTATATTGAATTAAACGAATTTTATTGCCTGAATTAACACACAATTGATCTAATTTTATTTTTAAGAATTATTTAATAGCATAGCGTCAATTTCAAACTTCCTTAAAACTACGTAATTCCAAAATTTCATTCTGAGAATAATTTGCTCGTCAATTAAATATACCTACACCTTCTAAATTGTACAAATTCAACATTATTTGACGTTAATAACTATTTGATTATGTGCATAAATATTAAAATTTATAATGTATAATATAGATTGGGTAATTGAACTTTGAATTTTATAAACACACAGTATTGTGTGTTTCCAATTAAATTGTTTAATGGAATTGTTGTATTTGTGCTGTATTGTCGTATATTAACTTAACATGCATGTAATTAATTTCACATTTTCAAGTTTACAATAATGCACGATGTTAATTTTATTTAGTTAAGTATATTCCGAGTATTTGATATTTTATCAGAAAATTATGCATGTAGAACAATTACATTTCCAATTTAGCTTCGTCTAGAAATTAATGAAAAATAAAAAAGGTTTTATTTTTTAAACACTTTTAAAAATACAATTACCTGATAAAAGGAATTTATTCATGTTGTTATAACTGGTGTAATTTTTTTTGAAATGTTTTAAAGTAACTAAAAAATTTTAATTACTGAAATTCATTTTATGTCGTTCTGAGAAAGTAAAATGTACGTATATAATAGTGATAACTGATAAGTGGTAACTATTACTCCTATTATTTATTGTTGTTGTTTTCAAATTTGTTAACAGTAACTTAAAGTTCAAAAAACGATGTTTTGTACTTCCTTGTAAAAAAAAATTCATAAAGTTTAAGAATAAAACTTATATTGTTAAAGGTGGAGTTTTCTTAAGAAAAGAAAAGCTTTTAATTTGTAAAGTACAACTTTTGCTTCTTGTATGTAATCTATTGCACTAAAGTTTTGTTTACTCTCTTAACAAAATTTTAAAACTCTATTTTAGTCACGTTATAGTATTTTTGTTTATTAGGTAGTTCCAACTTTAAATTGTTCAGCATTTGCATCAGTCTTAATTATTACTTGCGTTTTCACACTATTATTGGTTACGTTATAAAATTTTGCGTATAAAGTTATAAACATAATTTTTTTACCATAAAATTGGTTTATCCTTGACAATGACAGTTTTATACCAACAATTTTTAGTATTAGGTACACATTTTTTTCGAAATATTTCAACAATTATCTACAAATTATAAAAAATGGACGCACCTATTAAAACATGAATTCAATTACTTAATTGTGATTAGAAGTACTTATTATTATTAATAAAGTCCACTTTAATCCACGTGTTTACATATTTCTTTCGTTAATTAGGTTTTATTATATAGAGATTACATACAAATAAACTATACTCGTGTAAATAAATATTTGAATTCAGAATAAATTCATATTCTGAAAAATCGAAAAATATGCTAGCTTCTTCACTTTATGCAATATAAAAAATTGTTTTTAAGAACCTAATACTTATTTTCATAGAAAAACATTTTATTATTTTTATTGAAATATTAACTGAAAAAATAATGGAGCATTTATGTAAAGTGGTAAAAAAATTAAATACAGAAAACAAAATACATATATAAATTTATTTAATGTTTATTAGTTAATTTCTTAATTAAATCAAAATTTGATAATTTATTCAAAAATTATCACAAACTTGTAACGTGACTAGAAATTTCTTCGCAAATTCAAACGTGTCATTATGTCACAAGTCTAGCACGATTCCAACATTTTTCACAAGAAATAATAATAATTTATAATCTTAAAAGTATATTATTAAACTTTATTGTTATATTAAGTTGCTAAAAAAAGAATTGTTATCAAAAAAAGTCGCTTGAAAATATATTATTAATTATGATTTGCCATTATAAAAATATTTAAAGACGTTCGTTAAGCATTTAACAATGAAATCATAAAATTTTTATCTCAAATTTTATATATATGTATCTTAAGAATTTTGTAATTCATAAATTAATTAAACGTCGTTGACACTGGCCTTCATTATCCATACAGTCATTTAAAAAAAAATAATATTATAATATAATGTACGAACGTTTGAATCGTCGTCTAAAATCGGTTTTGATGTTAATATAAAAGGAACGATCCATACAAACAGTTTCGAACAAATTCAAAGTGTAACTCTACAAGAAATCATCTACATATATTGTTACAAAAGTTATTAATAAATTTGTGAAAAAATGTATACAAACCCATTTAATAGAAAACATTCAACAATTCGACAAGTTATTGACAAGATTTTGTCGCCACATTCAAATAATAATTGCAAAAAAATGAAAACGACCGACAGTTTGTACCGGCAAAATAGTAATTCATCAAATAGTTCCTACAGTTCCAATTATTCGGATTACAGTGCCAAATATTTTCAGCATCAATCTAAATGCAAAGTGCGAAAGTGAAGTTTTCCATAAAAAACTTTCTAAAAAGGATATCTTTCTGGTTGGTAAGTAGATTTTCCATATAGTTTTGTGTAGACATGTTTCTTATCTAGAAATTGAGCTTTTGACCCTTGCCCATTATTTTTTCTAATCATTATGAATTATTTTTTAAGTATTCTGTGTTTTTTGTTACAGATACTCCAAAATAAAGAAATTCAATTTGGCAAACTGGTTGGATACTTAATGAAGTAAATTTAAGAAGCTTTTTATTGCCAAAGATACGATTTATTTATGTATATTAATTTATTGAATTGCTAATTTATGTAATATTTATATTTAAATGAAAATAAAACACTTTATAATAACAATTTGTTTTTGTATGTTTTAACCCGCCATTGTTTATGAGAAACACATTTAATTTTTATAAACGATTTTATTTTACATTAAAATGATTTTAAACAAAACATATCACAATTTATTACAAAATGGTAAATGATTATTGATGGCCAGTCATTAGAAAAGTTTTTGTATTTTTATTTGTGAAAAGATACGGTGCATTAGTGGTTGGGCATTGAAATTTTTCTAAAATGTAATTCAAACGTTTTGTACTTTTACGACCAACTGGTTGTAATAAATTGTTCCACAACATATTTGCCCCTGAAAAATAAAAGATTAAATTTAACTACCAATAATTATATCGTACTTTGTACATAAAATTGAAAATTATTACATAAATAAATTGTTTAAAAATATACATCAAACAGGTTGAATGTAAATTTTATAATTAAATTTTGATTCATTTTTAAAAATTGTCTCTCATTTAAATAAAAATGGATTTTTTTTATTAAATATTACGTTGACACTAATCAATTCATTTATATAAATTAATAAAATAAAATTTAATTAAATAAATTTAAACTAATTAATATTAATTTTTTATTTTGATATTTTACAGACAACAAATTAAAGGGCTTCTGGAATAAAATTTTAATTAAAAATCCTTTAATGAATATATTTAAATATTTAAAAATCACCTAAAGCGTGTCCTTTTTGTGAAAAATGAAAACAGTCGTGTGTAATGTACGAAATATCGATTACTTCGTTATATTTTTGGGCTGGATCTTCTGGTGCATTAAATAACTTCATAAAGGGTTGTAAAACAACAGTAAAATCATCCCTTACATCGTAACGTCCACTTAAAGCCTTTAAAAAATAATTAAATTAGACAACACAAAAAACAGCAATGCAAAAGCTTGTCGCTTGTACAAGTTCGTAAATTTAATTTTTGTTCAAAATCAATAAAATACACAAATTTTTTTTTATAAAGATTTATTTCAAAATAGAAAACACGAACCAATTCTTCTTCAGCTTTCTGATATTCTCTTGTCAATTGTGTGATTGTTTCGAATTCATTTCCACCATGATGAAAACAAGCACAAAATAACATATGAAATAGCCTACAAATCATTGTACGTTTTATTCTCACACTAACAGTAACATCTAAAAAATCCATTAAAAATTATTAAATTGCAAACGAAAATAAATGACCGACATTATAAAACTTGGTATAAATATATAATATGTACCTAAAACTGGAATTAAATTAACAAATGTTCTCGGCAAATGAGCTTGTAAATAATCTAAAGCTTTGACTAGTTTCCGTATATGGTTTCGGGCTGAGGCTTTTTCTTTATCATAACATTGTGCCGAACATATATCATTTGCCCCGAAAAATATTGTCACCATTTTCCAATCCTCCGACATATTAATCTGTGGATCATTTTGCATTTTATTTACCAGGATTTTGGCCTGTCGTAAAGCGTCCGCATCTGCGGCAACCGGAAAAGCCACATTTAATTGGGAATTTACGGAAAGAAATTCTCCAGTGCCCGTTGAATAGCCATGCAATCGAGGATTGAATTGTTTTAGGATGTTTGGTAGTGTTAAGAATTGGCGCCAACTGCCTTGACCACCTTGACAACAAAAAAAAAACGTTTTAAAATTATTTTTAGAAGATTTTATAAAAGTTTAAGACAGTTGGAATTTTTTGTTAATAAGCTTCATAATGTAGTACTTTTCCAGTTTATAAATTGAGAAAATATACAATTTTACGTGTTTTTTTAACAAAATTACCCTGCCTTACCTGCACACCATGAGACTCCACGGTACTCAATCATAGTACCAAGTGCGTATTCCTCCAAAGCTCCATTGCCGGCAACTAAAGAATCACCCATAGCAGCAATAACGTCAATATCACCTGGCCGAAGTCGATGGACGCTTTTTGGACGTACTAGAGAACGACCTCGTACGGTACTATTCGTACATGGAAATGGTTTTGATCGTGGAATTGGTGTCTGTCTTCGTATATTGTCATTCCGTTCCGGGTATTTGATAATAAAGTCGCCGATACTGGTCTATATTTATTAAAATTCATAGTACATACACTTTTATGTACGCAATTTACATAAAAACATATTCGTAGACGATTTCAAAGAAGAGTTGGAAAGTACTTTCACTTAACATAAAGCATGTTTACTTTGTTTTAAGAAAATTTTTAGTTATATAAGTGAAATATTGAAGCAATATGCAAAAATAAGTGAAATGAATAATTTTCACTATATAGTCTTTAATTGTTAACTAATTTTTGCAAAATTCTGAATTGTCAATTAAATTTTTAATTTACTTGAATGGATTTTCAATAGGTGTTAATTTTTCATGTAAATTATATATTACAAGTAGGTACATTCAAAATGAAAGCTGACAAAATTTAGTTCATGAATAACAAATAATGTCACACACACATAAATTTTTGATTATGCTTTCCAATAGCCCACAATTGGCTTTTTTATTATCTTATTTAATAAAAACAATGCGTATGGTTATTTTCTAAACATCTAATTTGTATAATTTCACATTTCGTCATACAAGCATTTATTGCACAATAATTAATTGTAATTAACACTGATGAATATTTTTTTTTTTAATTACTACACGCTTAAATCAAATCCTTACCGATTGTGTTCTGCCTAAAAGAGCATCAAATCCACCCTGACAAAAAATGCATCTCACTAACGTCCACACATACACGATTAATAACAATATTATTCCAAATAGATCCATATTTTCAAACACTTTCACACTGACATTTCTTTGTAAACTAATATTGATTAAAAGAATTGTGCCTAAATCACGTTTACGTACTTTATACACGGTTTTTGAAATTTTTTACAAGCGTGTGCACGTGCATACATTAAAGACATCATCTAGCCTTTAAATCTGAAAAAATTCGTCTTGGTTTATAGTCAAAACAAAAATATTACTTAACTTTTTTTATTTCCTGATTATACTGTGAGAAAATGTGGAAGTAAGTAAGTTTTTTTACGTGTTTAATTGTAATGTAATTAATATAATTATAATTTTGGTCACAATTTCTTTAAGAAACTTACTAATTTAATGGCACTTAAAATAATCATTTTTCTCACTATACATATACTATATGGTAAACTACTACCTACGGAAATTCTTCGGCAATACTTTTTTCAATGCGAAAATTGGATGAATTAGTGGGGCTAAATTATTATTGTCATTTTAATGAAGAAGACAAATAGAGGAGGTACTTTATTGCTTTCACTTTCCTCGCATTATAGGGTACATTTAAAATAATAAAAGAGCCCAATAAATTACGTCACCATTAGTTGAAAATATTTTCATTATCACTAAATATATTATTTAAATATTATATTTAAGGTGCAATAAAAAGATTATTGGTAATGCAAGTTAATTTTATCTCATATGGCGTCAAAACTAGTTAATGTTGCAATTAATGACGCAATTATATAGTGCACTTGTTGACGAATTACCTACATATTTATTTTATTACTTAAGAAATAAAAATGGATTTTATGTATTTACAAACATTCTAAAATATTTCCGAACATTCTAAGCATAAAATAAAAATATACAATTATTAATTTTAATTTATTTATCTACTATAAAAATTAACATAAATATTATGCATTATAAATAATAAAAAACGTTTAAACTAAATATTAGCTTAATTTGTCATTAATTAATTAATAAATTTGTACATTTGATAATTATTACTATTAGTTCGTGTAAATAGAAATGGCGAATCTTCAGATGGACATCTAAATTTCTGGAAAAGAATCGTTTCCCTAGTCGATTTTATCCCAACTGGCTCTAACATATTGTTCCATATTGAATTAGCCACTGAAAATGGTCAATAAAAAAGTTAAATGAAATAAAAACATTTTTTTCCTATATTTCCGTACTCATTGCGTTTCCTTTTTGGCTGAAATGGAAACAGTCCTCTGAGAGTAAAGTATAATCCGTGATACCATTTGCGGTTGTTGGAAAGACGAAATTTCGTGAAAAAGGCTGTACAACTACCGTAAAATCGTTTGTATTAAATTCATCTAAATTGGCAACATCCATTTCAACATCCTGCCATTTACGCATCAATTCAATGTAATTTTCACGATAACGTTTGAATCGTTCACCAATCAAACATGGACACACGAATAAATTGTTTATGTAACACTGAAGTGGTCTATTTATAAATTCAATTAAAATTTTCAAATCTGAAAAGCAACAAAAAAAAAAACGTAGATAATTGATTTTTTCTCGACAATGTTTTAAGTTACTTGGTGCTAGAATCAAATTAACAAATAATCGTGGAACATTGTCGCGTAACAAACGTAATGTTTTAATTAAATCCCTCCTGTGATCCTCCAAAATGATGTTACTGTTATTTTGGTAGCAAATGTTTAAGCAGAAATCATTTGGCCCAATCATTAAGGATATCATCTAGAAAAGAGCTTTTCGGTTTATTGTGTCTATATTACGTTGGAAAATTGTTATACTTTCCACTGACGTTCCATATCAACTCTATTATCACTTTTCATTCGTTTCACTAACAAACTGGCCATATATGGAAGATCTATTGATGTAGCTGCTGTATTGGCAACATTAAATTGGGACTCTTTTTGTATTAATAATGCCGGCATTTTTGCGTATCCAATCAAATTTGGATTGAATTCTTTTATGATATTTGGTAATGTCAGAAATTCACGCCAATCACCTGCACCACCTGAAAAAATAACGAAATCGTAATTAATTAATTAAAATCGATTTATTAAAGTTTATTAGGTAAATGAGCCCTTTTGTGACTTTTGCCCACAATCTTTAGATTCTTTACAATCTTTAAACAAAATAAATACATACTTACAACATTGCCTTTTATATAATTTCTTATTTTATGAATATGTATTTAGAAAAAAAATTACAATTACTTAACATTTCTTGTGTTACGTTTGTGTTTGTACCTAAGAATTTTTGAGTAATTTGTAAAAATACTAAAAACACTTAATTTCAGAATAACTTATGTAAGAAATTTACATATACGTTCAACATTTAAAAATTTATTTACAAAAATCAATTTGCAATTAAATATCATCGTTTGATGTAATTTTTAAAATTTTTATTGTGATGTAATTTTTCAAAAATAAAATGCGTACAAACATTTAAATTAGGAAAATTATTGTATTAAAAAAATCCACTACATATACGTATTATTATATCATTTTTTTAAACAATCCGCAATATTCCACTTATTTAAAAAAAACTTTAATGAAAAAAAAACACTTTTATAATACAAATTGCAATTTAAATACCTATTTTGATATTGGAAACTAAGAAACTAGACTATTAGTTTAAGGTATGAAGGTTCCATTTCTTTAATCGAATTTCCACACACATTATAACAGTTATAATTACTTGCTAAACATTCACCTCATTAAGCAATATATGAAGCAATAAAATGTACATGTGAATTGATTT
The DNA here is from genome assembly GCA_004796505.1 of Oryzaephilus surinamensis. Lineage (NCBI taxonomy): Eukaryota > Metazoa > Arthropoda > Insecta > Coleoptera > Silvanidae > Oryzaephilus > Oryzaephilus surinamensis. The sequence continues at coordinate 103,215 of SSSI01007429.1, read as the reverse complement.
TGAGACATATATTTGTCATATTTATATGTACCTGATGTAGGTGCAATTCCACGATTTTCAAAATAAACTTCACGAATATTTTTCGCACTTAAACCGACTCCAGCTGATAAACTGTCACCAAGGGCACCAATAATATCGATATCGCCAGGCCGCAGTCGATGCACACTATCCGGTGGTGAATTACTTCTTGAATTATTTAAATTGCATGGAAATGGTACATTCGTTGCAACTAAGGGTTGTAATTTCTAAAAACAGTCATTTTCTTTCTTCTGTCTGCAAAATTTAATTACTCACATTTCTTTGTCGCAATATTTCCAAATTATTTTCTCGTTCCATTAAATCTTTTGTTTGTAAAAATTTTCGGAGGCGAAGACCGCGTCGAAATTTTGTAAATAGTACATTTTTTCTTTGATAATGTTGATAACATGACACTAAATTAACAATCCACAACACTGAAATGTAAACTAAAATTTTATTCATACTTCACGTTCGTTTATTTACAAAATCTAAATGGTGTGTAAAATTTAAATTCTTTAAAATGTTGTTTGAAGGACGAAAATCTGATACTTTCTTGCAACAACTAAATATAATATGTAACCAGTATATGGATGTAATCCTACTACCATAAATATATGTGCCTTTACCATTACACTTTCTGCCACTAATGACACTGCGTATTGTAATGGTCAAGTACATTTTTTTCAAAATAATGTCACGGATTGCAACATATTTGGCACGAAATTATTACATACTACATATTTATATTATATTCGTATGTGTGTTGTATACACGAGCATTGGATTTTGTAAAACAAAAATCGTTTTTCGCTTTGGGTTATTTTATTTATTATAATGCCATTATTATTGCAATACTAAGATTAAGTATTATTATCAAATGCAATAATATAAGTATTACCTATGTAAGAATTGAAATTAGATGCTATTAAGAGGATAATTCAAGTGTCGAAATTTTCTAAATATAGGTATTTATACAAAAAATTTTTAAAAATCAATATTATTCCATTATATTATTTTGTTAAAATTTTATTAGAAAGATTCCAAAATGATTCATCTTTAGAAAAATTTGAATAATAAAACTAGTTTGTGTCGACAAATCTGTTTATTTATCATGCATCAATACATTTTAGAAATATGCGTTTATAATTACATATGTATTTAAAACACTTCTTTTGGTTGATCTTCTGATTGAGTGAACTAAAGTTTTTTGTGCGCCAAAAATACATTGTTTTTCAATTATTTGTTTGTGAAAAAATAAAAAACCAATAAAAATTAATCTAAGGTTAGTATAGTTTAATTACATTACATTTCAATTTTTCTTTGAATTAAGACTTTAAACTATTTCTTTAAATTTAGATGCAATTTTATTGTTAAAACGATAAAATGGATTAATTATTACATTTTGAATAAGTTATTTTAATTATGTGAAGCTCTGTGAGTGAAATAGAAGGGCAACAAGGGCAATTGATTACATTTGAATAATTCTGAGCTTGAACTGTACTCTTAAGGTTGTCGCTTTCGATTAATTTCAATATTACGTGATAAATAAGCTTCTCTGTGACTTCTTTTGTATTTCAATGTAGGTTATTTAGTAACAATAAAATAAAAAAATTAAAAACACTAAACAACTCTTTTATTTACCTTACAAATAAATATCTTTGGTAGCTTTAAACAATGTAGTCGGAAAATTTCAACTATTTCTTCTTGTTGCAATAAATGCGTTTAGTTCTGGACAATTGAATCGTTTCAAAGTGAAATCAAATTGTTTTTTTCTTCCAACTGGATCCAATAGTGAGTTCCAGAAATTTAATGCCGCTAAAATCGATAGATTTTAAACGATTACCTATAATGTTTGTAATCATTATTGCAACAAATTTAAGTTGTAAAATTAATACAAATTAAATTTGTGGTTATCAATGTAAATATTTTACCAAGTGCTGTTCCTTTTTGGCTAAAATGGAAACAATCCGGACCTGTATATGAAAAATCACTAAATTGGCGACCATTTATCATTTCTATTGGAATAGCTGCAGTCATAAAAAACGGTTGTGCAACAACAGTAAAATTATCAGTGTCAAATTCCGGATTATTTGCCAATTCCATATCAACTCTTTGCCACATTTTCATAATAGTCTGAAATTGTGGTATGCGATCTTGAAATTGAAGTCCTACTAAACACGGACAAGCATAACTGTGCAATAACGAACATATCTGCGGTTTACTTTTGGCTTGTGCTAGTGACATTAAATCTACAAAAGACATACAAAATATATGTATATGTTCTCATAACATTTTTTAATTAATTAAAAATACTTGGCGGTGGTATAAGATTAATTAAAGTTCTTGGCAAATTTTGTTTAAAAAATCTTAAGACTTTCATTAAATCATTTTTATGTTCCTCTAAAACATCGAAAGGATGGTTTCTGTAACACATATCTTCGCAAAAGTCATTATTCCCAACAAAAATGTTTATCATCTAAAAATAATGACATAAAATTTCCAATTTGAAAAATTTTTACGATAATTTACCTTCCAATCAGTTTCCATATTTACTCTTTTATCAGAAACAATTCGCTTATATAATACGGTTGCCATATATGGCATATCTCGTGAAAGGGCACCGCCTTCAGCAACATTAAATTGTGATTGCCTTTGTGTGGTCAATGATGGTCCCAAAGAGTAGCCCACTAATTTTGGATTGAATTCTTTCAAAATATTCGGAATGGTCATATAACTGCGCCAATCGCCCTCACCACCTGCATACTTGTTAATTATATCAAATACCGAAAAATTTAAAAAAATTATATCCACCTATGCTAAACGATTGTCCACGATCTTCAATGGTAACTCCAAGTAAATTGCTGGCGGTAAGACCAAAACCAGCTGTTAAACTATCACCCATTGCCCCAATTACATTTATATCACCAACACGTAATTTGTGCACTGATTCAGGAGTTTCCCTTGATTTTCCTATTGTTCTGTTACATGGAAATGGTTCATCTGGCAGGATATAGTCTTGCAAACGCTGTACGAATATAAATAATTAAAGAATTTTTTTAAATGATTACAATACATACTCGTTCACGTCGTAAAATTTGTTGATAATCAGACGAACGATCAACATTTACATTAAAATTAAATCTTAAATTTGAAATTAATCGGTATAGTGGGAGGAAGGCCGTGTTCAATGATGTTTGGTTTTGAGATAATCCAATATTAGCTAATATTAACCATAAAAATGTTAATTTCATTGTTATTCTGAAATTAAATAATTAATTTTCACTTTTTAGTTAAATGACCGCCATTCTAGGGTCTAGGTCAAGTTTAGCACTTTCATTTTGAGTCTATGTATATAGGTATTATACCTAATAGTGAAAAGGTTCGCTAATCTTTTAGCCTTCAGTAAAATGATTCTAATGTTTGTTAAAACTAATAGCTAATGGCCAGTTTTTATTTACTTCCTTGGAAATAAGATATTTTAATCTGGGTCAATTCAGTTATGTATTAATCCAATTTTTTCTACTGATAATGTGGATTTAAGGTTGTCATTTAAGGATATATTTTCTAACGAGGCTAAAAATACTAAGTTACCTCCTTTTTTTATTAAAGAACAATATAAAAATATGTTATTTATAAATGTACTAAAATCTTAAGTACGTTTTATAGTTAAGATAAAGGCAAATGTTTATTTTCTATATATAAATAGAAATTTAATTTATTTACTACATGAAACAGGAAATAATTGCATTCTATATGAAAATCATACAAAATTTTGTAATAAATATTCTAATTGCCATTTCCAAAGAAACAAATCTATGTCACACAACGTTAATTGCATATTTTGGTAAAAAGAATTAAAAAGAAATATACCAATACGTACCCTTTTTCTTGTAACTGAAATATTTTAGTAGCTATAAAACGACACTTTTTTACGAACTAAGATCACATTCTTTAATATTGGGTATCTTGTACATGTTAAGTATGTAAAAAGAAAAAAATTCAAAGATGAATAATTTCAGTGATCAATGACAAGAGTCTGAGCTTTAAAGTGCTTATTAGATTCTTTTTATAATTTTTTTGCAGCTAAAGTCTAGGACATTTTAAGGCAAACAACTTCTGAACAATATCTGTAGTTTTTCAATATGTTACATCTATATTTATATAAAAGTGTTAAAATCATTTAATTATGTGTTAAATACCATAACAAACAACATGCAAATCAAAATAAAAAATATTTTTTAAAATTAACTATTTTATAAAAAATTGTTGCTAATAATTAATTCTACAAAACGGAATAAATATCATTTTTTTAAATTATGAACAATTATAGAGGATAAAGTGTAGAAAAATAATTAGCTTCCGTAAATTACAGGGTTTTTAATTTTTACATCAAAAAAACAACAAAACTAAATATGAACTAAACTGTGAATATAATTTTATTTCTAAAACATACTTATTACCTATATACGTATAAATAAATATTTAATAAATAGATAATTTAAATAAATTGAACTACAAATTTCTTCGAGTGGGAATAAAATCATTTGGACCAGGACATTTGAATTCAGTTTGAGTAAAATTGAATGTTGGCTTACTGCCCACTGGTGTTAGCAAACAGTTCCAAAAATTTACAGCAACTATGAAAAAAACATCAAAATCAATTTATTCGATTTCTTTCAAAACAGATAGAAATAACTTGTAATTACCTGCAGCGGCACATTTTTGACTAAAATGAAAACAATCTGCTGACGTATACGTAAAATCAAAAACTTTATGCCCATGTTGCATTTTAAATGGTAATTGTCCATGTATAAAAAAAGATTGTTCAACAACTGTAAAATCTTCGCTTTCAAATTCACCTTCTGATACAACTTCAACTTGAGCCAATTGCCATTTATATATAAATTTATAAAAATCTGGTTGTTTATCAATATATTTTAATCCTGCCACACAGGGACATAATGCATGATGTAAAAATTCACAGTATGATGGTTTTTCTGGTGCATGAATTAAAAAATCCACATCTGAAAATGTTCAATCAATAGTTAATCGAATAACAAAAAACATGTATGAACTATTTACGAATTGGTTGCATAACATTAACAAGAGTACGTGGTAAATTTTGTTTGAGAATTCGTAAAACACTTCTTAATTCATTTTTATGTTTTTCAAGTAATTCATCTAGATCTGAATGAAAACATATTTCTGTACAAAAATCATTATGCCCAACAAAAATGCTAATCATTTTCCAATCATTGACTAAATCAACTCTTTTATCGGATTTAATACGTTTAACAAGAACTTTGGCCATATATGGCATGTTTTTTGAAATGGTACCACCTTCAGCGACATTAAATTGTGACATTTTATCTGTTGACAGTGAAGGGCCTAATGAATAGCCTATCAAATTCGGATTGAATTCTTTCAGTAAATTTGGTACAGTTAAAAATTTTCTCCAATCCGCTTCGCCGCCCATTAGAAACGAATTTCCTCTTTCTTTAACTAAAACGCCCGGTAGATCGGTGGCAAGTTGTCCAAAACCCACAACCAAACTGTCACCAATGGCTCCAATTACATTTATGTCACCAACACGTAATTTATGCACAGATTGTGGCACTTGTTTAGATTTTCCAATTGTTACATTACATGGAAATGTTGCATTAAATGGTAGCTGTTTTTGTAGTTTCTACAAAATTAATTAATTAAATTGAATTTTATGGAAATGTTTTAATGTTACATGCAATTGTTTGTCTAAAATTTGTAAACTTTTCTCTGTCCTTGCATTATTTTTCATTGCATCAACGAGTGTATTGTGTATAAATCGATATACTGGCAGAAGATTATCTAAATATGTATATTCTTCACCTCTAATTTGAAAAGTTGTCCATGAAATTAGGAAAATGTAAATAAAATATTTCCCACTCATAACTAACAAAAAAAATTATTCTGTTTAAGTTTGAATGGCCATCAATTTTATGTCTGGGTCATTTGACTACTAGTGTTTTTATGTCGTTTGTTTATTTGTGTCATAAAATGCACTTTTATTGCTTTACAATCTTCCACTAAAATGCATAGTTAGTTTTCTTGTTTTATTTGCTTCCTGACTGCATTCTACAAGAAATTATTTGTGTTAATAAAAATTCAAGTTTTTGCATATATAGATTTTTCATTATAATAGTATTGCAATTAAAAATATAATTTGCCTTGATGTTATTAAATATACCTACTGCTAAAGGCAATGTCGTTTCTTACATCATATGCATATATTGTTAATAATAACTGCATTTGACATTTAGTTAATATTTGAACAAAAATTGCAAATGAAAAATCTATATTTTCACGCAATCGTTAATTACGATACACGTTTATTAAATGTTACACTATTATTTACTTACCTAGCATTCTTTTTTTCACTTAACTCAATAGCATTTATTTTTATACTGAATTTTATTCATCTAATCAAACTTTAATTTATAGGTTTTATTTACATACATATTAACATAAACGATGCTAATGAAGTAATGAGCTACATTAATTTTAGTTTTAAAGTTCTATTTATAATTAAATAATTACTATTAGGGGAGATCGGTAAAAATATATCTAATGTTGTCAAATCATATTATCTATATAAGTTATAAATTATCGTTGGCAATAAACATTTTTATTATATTTTTTATAGGCACATATATACTTCATTTTATTTTTATGTTTGCCATAAATAGTGTATTTAATATACGATATAAACATTATCTTGTTATAATAATGTATACTTTTATTTTAAGGGGTTGTTAAAACAATATTGATTTGACAACAAAATTAAATTTTAGGAACGAAATAATTAAACTAGAGAACATATATTGTAGTTGCCTCCGGTGTTCCCTTTACAAAAACAGTACATAATAATATTCTAAATTTTAAACCAGTTTTGTATTTATAATAAAACAGTTTAAAAACAACATTGGCATATAAAATAAACACAGGTACAAAGTAAAATAAAAAATAAACGAGTATTTATTTACAAACACAATTATCATGTCTGACTATTCCTTCTGGTGAAAATATAAGGAAATTCATTTGTTGGACAATTAAACTTGGCAAATGGTTCTGGAGCAGTGATGTGTTTTCTTCCAACTGGCTCTAAAATTGAGTTCCACAATTCCAATGCTACTATATTATTAGAAGTATAAATTAATTTAGTACAATTTCAATTAAGTTAAATTGTCTAATAAACTTACATCTGGCATTTCCCTTTTGACTTAAATGAAAGCAATCTTGTGATAAATAAGTGTAATCTAATGTATTTTGATTTGTTCTTGGAAATGTGAAATTCTTAAAAAATGGTAGAACATTTACAGTAAATTCGTTTGTGTCAAATTCAGCTGAATTTGATATTTCTATGTCTATGTCTTGCCATTTTGTCATTATTTCATTGAACAAATTCGCACGATGTTTGTACAATAAACCCATTAAACAGGGACATTCTAAACTGTGCGTAAATTGGCACTGGAAAGGTTTGGATGTTGCTGAGGCGAGAAATTCCAAATCTGGAGCAAATCCACGAAACAGAAGTAAATTATTTAGTAAACAACCCAAATGGTTATTAGTTTTATATTTTACGTATTAGAGAGGAGAATTTTATTCGAATTTATTATGTTTGTGTATTTTTTTTTTTTCAAAATAAGTAAGAAGAAATAAATCCCTGACAATAAAATTTAACAAATCACTAAAGAAAAGCAATTCACTCGCTTACGTGGTGGTGGAATAACATTAACAATCGTTCTAGGCAAATACATCTTCAATGTTCTCAAAGTTTTCAACAGATCAGATTTATGTCTTGCAAGAGCAACAAAAGGATCATCATAATAGCATATTTCTGAACAAAAATCGTTACTTCCAATCATTAGTGTAACCATCTGTGAAAGGAAAAATTGTTTAACAAACCCGGCCAACTTTTATTATATACTTTTTTGTATTATATTGGTACGTACTTTCCAATCTTTCGGAAAATTTACTCGTTTATCAGCCACAATACGTTGAATCAAAACTTTCGACATATATGGCATGTTATTGGAGACGGCACCGCCTTCAGCCACATTGAATTGCGATTCACGTTGTGTGGAAATTGATGGACCAAGTGAATAACCAACTAAACTGGGATTGAATTCTTTTAAGATATTTGGTAAAGTCAGTTTTGTTCGCCAATCTTCTTCGCCTCCAATACTGAAAGATATTCCACGATCCTCTAAAGCTACACCTAGAAGATTGGTGGCTGTTAAACCGAAACCAGCTGTAAGACTGTCTCCTAAAGCACCAATTACTTGAATATCACCAGGTCGTAGTTTGTGAACAGAATTTGGTACAGTTGCACTTTTTGCAATGCTTAAGTCACAGGGGAAATCTTTTGCATTTGGTATACGTTTTTGCACTTTCTGCAATACACAGTTTTAATAAATTTTCATGAATTTATTAATAAATGTTAACATTTTATGGCCAAGGTAACACGAGTATAAAATTATGAATTTTTTATAATTATTCCAAAACGAGTACTGCTTTTTCAAGTATAGTTTAATTACTATAAAAGGGAATAGTTATTTAGAAATTGTTATTAAACTATTTTTATTTAAAGGTCGTGTTAATTGTTGTTTAAAAACTTTTTCTAGTACTTTAAGAATTTTTCTTCCTACAATTTCAAATATGTAAATATATGCATGTACCACTGTATTGTTTACAACGATTGTATAACATTAATACGATATAAATTAAATGAAATAATCGCAACAAATTCAGTTGTTTTCGTAGTACGTTAATTATAAAAGTGGACCTAAATTTAAAATAAAGTATTCGTGCAAAATAGTTTTGTTAAAAGCAAAAAAATAATTAAAAGCCCTTAAAATATTATTTGAGAAGTGAAAAGTTTCTTACCCGTGCTTGTTTCAATAATGGTCGATTATTTGTTAATTGACGGCTTCGTAGAAGCGTTTCAAATCCAAGCGTTCGTAATACACGAAATGGTTGTATAAAATTATCAAGAAATGAACGTTCTTCAGTACATTGAACATAATAGATAAGGCTAAAATGTACGAGAACAATAAATGATACATTTAAATATTGATATTTCCTCAACATAATTATATTCGATCCACATACAACCTTCTACATGCCTGAAAATATAAATGATTTTACTGTAGAATGTGCTCATATGAATCTTTAATTTTATATAGGTATATATATATATTATATATATTTTTTTTTGATAAAAAGACATGTTTGGTAAACTTAACATCGTATCTTTACAAATTTATAAATTTTTACAATCTTTTATTGATTTTATCTTAAAAAGTACTCAGATTAAGATATTCATAAGATTATGTTTTTAATTAAAACTCTACCGTAAAACGATAAAGTTGAGTAAATTTTTGCATTATGTGCCGACAAATCCAAAAGAAACTTTAATATATAAAGTGGTGTTTAAAAATTAATATTTGTCGATAAAAGTGTCCACACTTTCAACAAAATATTTAACAAAAATGAATATTCTTTAAAATCTACCTTGTATTCAGCAATTTTTCTTAAGTCCCTTCAGAAATTTCTGAACTGGCACTAATCACAAACAAGATCCAAATTTCCGTACATTTAAAGTTTTTATAAATTAGAAGAATAATAAAGTGGGGAAGATACGAAGGTCAGTTGAAGGTAGAATAAATAATTTTTATTTTATTTTATGATTTAAAATACAAAATACATGCGCTTAATTGTAGTTCTCAAGTTAAAAGAAAATAATTAGATCTAACAACAAATGAACAATGAAACTCGTATTTGTACCAAAGTCAAACCCGGAACATTTTAGGAAAATCCTTAATATAATATGATTTCATCATCATGTTAACATTTCATTTAGATAACCCCGTTATAATGACATTTAAATTAAAAAGGATACATCTTCAATGCACACAATTTTAATTATTTCTTAATTTAACAATAACTTATATTCAAATTGTATTCTTCGAAGGTAATATATAAGAAATTGTTAACTATTTAACATAGAATGTTTTCATTTTATATAAAACGGTATTCCTATTTATGGAATACAGATACTTTAGATACATCAAAAGTTTAATGATCAATTTTCTATAAACATTTAACATATTAAGTTTCATTGGAATTTAATAATCTAAAGATATATTTAGACACTGTCATAAGATATGGAGAGACAGGAGATATAGGGAGGATTAAGGAATGATTTAGCAGAATAATATTATACAATTTTTTTATAAATAAATTGGAAAAAAAAACTGACACGAACATTTATGAATTTATATTGATAGTTCTTAGAAATAATTCAATATTCAATACTGCACATAAAAAAAATCTGTTCGGAGATATAAAGACAATTTTATTGAATTTTTATAAACACAGATGATAGATTATATTGCTTTTATATAATTTTTACTTGTTAATACTTATTATGATTATTATCCTGAGTGTGCACGTATGTAGCAGTAGTATATCTTCTGTTATCACTATTTCCGTGTGTTCTACAGAGGCCAAAAAAAGATATATTATAATTTTGTTCCAAAAAAATTAAAAATTTTCTTATCGCGTTCCTGAATTGTGTATGTACCTGAAAAGAATAATTTATAAAAAAAACAGAATAAAATAACAATTATTTATTATATGTATTTGTACTTCTGTATTTATGTAGCAAAATAATATGGAAACCATAATGCCTTGGAATGATTCTATTGAATATCTGACATAATTGTAAATGTCTTCTGCATAACATGTATTATCAATTAAAATTGGTCTGGCTGTAATTGCTATATGAAGACCAAAAAGTGGTATTAAGAAAAGAGTAGCACGAAAAGCTGCCCTATAGAAAATAAACGTATTTTTAATAAATTTTTATAATTAAGTGCTAAAAATTGGTTAAATACTTTGTCTGTTTGCTGGTGCTTCTTTTGTTCATTTTCGATATTAAAACACGTATAATGTCCAATAATAACAATGCGTTTATAATTAAAATAACAATTCTTATTCCATCGACAACCCATTGTTCATCATCTGCTATCATCCAACAGTTTTCTTGCCCATTGATAATCATTACAATTGACCATATTAATGTTGGAACTATTGTAAGTACTGAAAACATGTCAAATTTAATTTACTATAAATATTTTGAACTAAAATCGATAGTAAATTATTGCCAATAAAAATTATACATTAAAATTTGAAAATTTTGAATTTAATTATGAATTTTTAGTAAAAATGTTGCATTATTTTTATATTTAATAGTCAAATTTAGAATTTAATCACAAAAATAACAATTAACATCTGTAACAACGCCGATCTGACGCAGTTTTAAAAACCTTGAATTATAATATAAACTGAATATAAATTATTTATATTCAAATTGTAAGTTTGAAAATTTTCATTAGTCAGTTTGAAATTTTCTTGGAATCAATAAACGTCTTAATTTGTTATTATTATTTAATTTAAATATTAAATGTAGGTAAATAGATTAATGAAATTAAGAAAACATAAACATCGGCACTTAATATTATTAGACGGTAGATTAAAATTACAAATTGTGCAATTTTCGTTTCTTTTTTTACGATAAATAAATAAACAAGCTCTCAATATCTTAATTTACCTGCTACCACTATATAAAGCCAAAATAATTTCAAATCGGAAGCAAATGTTCGAACAATCAATTTATGTAAATAGAATCCATCAACTAGCATTGTGGCGTAAATCGCATTTTTCGCCGCATTTTCCAATGCAGCTAGAAATCTACAACCAATACTATTGTCTGCCATTACATTATTACTTTCGCTTGACCCTTTTAAAGCGTCCAGAATCACAATGGACTTTGACATAATAGTAAATATGTTCCGTATACAAATTGCCAACAATAAATTACGATGTAAAATAATACGATTATCTGAGCGAAATTTTTTAAATGACCAAAATATTATTATTGCTGGCAACGACAAAAATGTTGATATATAAAGTACAAATACATGATACTCATTTCGTTCCCTATACACTGGAGCCATTAAACATACATTGTAATTAGTGACTTGATCCCAATAAGACATATTTAGTACAGGATCATAAAGACAATATTTTTCACTTTCAACTAAAATAAAAATAATGATGCCATTTTTTCCGTAATTTTTATATTTGTAATAATTACGTTCGCAAACAGAATCTGGTGACTGATAAGCTTGATTACTGCATTTTAAGTAGGCTGTTGTATTTACTGGTGTCTGAGGAAAACAAGACCAGCCATCCCAAATAGCGGGACAAAAATCCCAAGCTAAAAAAATATGTTTATGACAATAAAAATGACTGTATAAAAAAAATTTTACATGGCATTATATTGGAATTGTTATTGTACATATGGTTCTCACAACAATCAATCGCATCGTTCCAACATTCAAGAAAAGAATCAAAAAAAATTTGATTTAAAAAAGACGATCCAATTATCTCAATTATATTTGAATCATTTAAATCGAATAGTTCAAAGGAATCAACTGAAAACTAGTAAATGCTAAAGTAAAATTCAAGATTTCTTTATAATATTCTTCTTACATTCATTACTGGTAAAGACAAACTTATGTTATTTTCTGAACATGTAAAATGTTGTAAGCCCAATGAATATTTTTCAATAAATCGATTGGTGTCTGTGTAATAATAACAGTAAAAACCTGCCCAATAACTCCATATCGGTTCTTTGTAGTAACTCTCTCGTAAGAGACAATATTTTTGAGAAGTCTGTAAAAATTATAGTTCATTTTTTAGATCATTAGTTCGAAAATTGCGACATTTCATTTTATTACTATTAGCCGTAACAAAAAAAAAAACCAAATTTTAACTTACACTATAATTTGGAACACACAATTCATTGTTTCCATTATCATTTAAGCCCTATAAAATTCGTAATATGTAAAAATCTATTTTTTTTATTAAAACAATCCAACTTACACTAAATGTTGAAATATCTGAATTGCTGTTTACACATACAACTAACACTAAAATAAATAAAAACTAAAAAATCACGATTTTATTCAAAATTGTATATTCACTAAGTATTTCTTTACTTACTAAAGTTTTTAACACTACACCATCCTTCACTCCATTAAACATATTATTATTTTATAGAAAAATTAACATCACAACACGTTTAAATATTTACAAATCGAACAATAAACCATATTGCAAATAATATTAATAAAATCCAATAATCCGACAAATATTAATAATCTTATCTTAACATACGCTACTATATATAATTAATGTTTTCCCCCTTACTGTACTCACAATATTTTACAAGAATTAAATAGAGTTTGGCATTTAAAAGCAAGTTGCACTATATCGATTATCAGTTCGATTTTAGCGGATTTCGGGTTCGTTAAATAAAATATACATAATTCAATCGTATTTATTTATGGTTTGTTTATGTATACAAGCCATACATCCTCGGCAAAATTTATAAACTATTTTATATCGTATATTATGGTGTTTTTAAGACCATCTATCATCGATTACGCTTTTTTTCTATATGTCTAATTGAATTTTCAATGAAAATATTTTAATGGAATTTCCTATCATATAAAAATGATATATTAATTTTTATTATTTGATAAGTTTATCAAAATAATTGACGCATTAATAGTTCGTTTGACTATCTTGATAAAATCAATTTAAAAATAGATAATCATTTATTTAATCTTACACTTTCAATTTCAAACAATAAACTCGATCATGTCGGACAATTCATTTACTTTATTTTGTTACAGTTATTCTAAGCACTGATTGGTGTTAAATGATGTAGTCTTGAACATGTTTTGCAGCAAATTCTACGAAAACTATTAATTTTACAATAATTCATTAAAAGCGGTATTGAACAATAGTCGGATTCGTCACTTTTGCAGTATCTCTTTTTTCTTCCTTTGCATAGAATATTGTTATGCCGATTATAAGGTCCTTCACAGATCCGTTTTTGATATGGAAGTGATTCGCCACACGAAAAGAAACTTTCATTCTTCGGTGCCGGACAATTTGCCACTCTTGTTGAAACACCAGCACCACAAGAAGCGGAACACTGGATAAAAAAATTAAACTGGCAATTTGAAGACAATTTTTTATAACTTACTTGACTCCATTCTCCAAAAGTCCAATAAGACCTGCATGGAATTCGATTACAATATTGTTCGGTAAGTGGCGACATATCGAAACAACGATTCGGATTCACCATATACTTCCATGGTTGGTCCAAAACGGTACCATTATGCCGAAATGACAATTTAGTCAACACCGATTTTGGTACGCAATAAATTTCGCGATGTTGCACTCCTTTAGTACCACAAGTGGCACTACATGGCTCCCATTGGCCCACAATCCATTCAAAATCGCATCTAACGCAAAATAATTATTTCTATTGAACAATTTCAAATGAAATAAAAAATTTGATTTACTCAAATATATTGCATTTCTCTGTTTCCATTGCAGGTTTTCCCAATAATGAGCAAAATTTCCGTCTAACTAATTTGTTGTTATGGTTGTCCCAACAGGCAGTGGTTTTCTGTCTTCTACCACCGCCACAACTTGCCGAACATGGACCCCAACCGCCCTTAATCCACACATAACGTTTTGAAGGAATTAGATAATTTCTGTGAACTGTATAACGAGTTTCTGTGCTAACATTTAACCCAAGTTGAATTTCACTTGAAGAAGCATATATCTTAAAATAGAGGAATGTATATAATTAAAACAAAGTTAATATTTTCTTCGGAAAATTTATTAATATTTACCAAGATTATCATTTCAGCTAAAACTGGTCCTTTTGCCCAAATTAAATGATTGTTTTGATTTTTATTGTAGAAAAATCTAGTTCCTTCAATAATTTGTGTATGGATTATTGTGTTTGGTATTGTTATGATGAATTTTTTACGACGACGATTTTTTAAAATAAACGCTACTGGTGGATCAGTTATAGTGTCCATAGTTGCATTTATTTCAATTTGAATTTCTCTAGACATTCGAGGAAATACAGCTATACGACTCACTTCTGCACACAATTATACGAATAATTAAAGACATAAATTACAGTATTACAAAGTTACACAATTTTACCTCGTTTCAGTTTCCTTTTTATACGGAATTTCTTTTCTACACATTCCATGTTATTTCCATTACAAACACCACATCTATCAAATTGTTTTTTAGAATTTAATTCACCGTTACATCCAATTTCATGGCATGTACCCTTTATATTACATGAAAAACAAAAATATCAATTTAATAGAAACTTTAAAACACGATTAATTTATATAAATAATACTTGAACACAAATTTTATTCTGGTGTTCATATGAACATGGTGAACCATCAAGTAGATTTTCACTGGTGTCATACAGTTCTTTGGTTTCTTCACTCAAGCAGATAAATTTGCATTTCAAGTCATCTGTCAAGTGAAAAGAAGATTTAGAACACAATAAATCCAAATTTAATAAACGTAAAAGGTGTCTACCAGTTTTTATTTAATAATATCCTACATCTTTTGTTCAATTTTTAATAATCAAATATTCCTTCTAATATAACTTACGTAGAATATAGACTTTTTTGATATCTATAATGCATTTGAATGAAATTAAAAAGCTGCTTTGAATATTTCTCTAAAGTTTTTCTTCTTCATTTCCATATTTATACATTTTTATTTATATGTAAATGTAAAATTTTTCCTATTCCGCGAAATATCATATATATCCTTATGTTGTTGTTATAAAATTGTTGTGTGATATTTGATATCAACTTCAAAATCCACGCACCTTTGCACTTTTCAACAAACAAAGAGATCTTTACATACTTGTATGTAAATATTTCTATGTAGTTAAAAACATTAAAAAAATAGGTAAAATATTAAGTGACGTTTACAATTTTCAATTAAAAAAGTAATAATCGTTTTAACTTTCTGGTAATTTTATCTTCCATTCGCAGCTTTCTGTTCGTATTTCAATGATATACGAGTATATCGCATGAACCAACAATTCCACTTAAAATTTTTTGCAGTTACGGTCATTTTAGTCAAAGTTTTCACAAGCACCATAAAGTTCATTTTATTTTATGTTATGACTAGAAAACTTTGCACAATGTAGGTACGTTGTGGTAGAATATTTTATTTGATTCAACATTAAAAATATTATTATTAACCATTTGTAAGTACAATACTAAAACGTTTCATACAATAAAAACAGTATAATTTAGGTCATAAAAGGGCGAAGCCCTGCTTATTTTAACAAAAGTTGAAGTTCAACATCCTTTACAATATTTTGTTTTCATTCTTATATAGATTTTTTATTAAAACTTTTATAACGTGGTTTTTAAAAAATTGTATTTATCCTTTTCTGTATGTACATACATATCTATATGTATGTATGAATTGTTAATGAACTTTCTTTTTACACCATATACGTAAACATAAATAAGATTTGTAACAGCACACCCTTTTTTATTTTACTCAGTTTTCCATAAAATAAAATTATTATCTATAACGTTATTTTAAAATGTAGGATTTAAATTGAAAAGTTAGCTCCATTTTTATGGTTATTATTTATATTCAAATAATGAATTATTCGTACCCTGACTACTCTCAAATGGAAGCCAAGTGAAATTGCCCTCTGGCATACCAGTGAGATTTAAAAGTTTTGGTAGACGTCTACATTGCTCCGCACGTATATCTGACAATGGTTCTGGACACGAAAATTTATTACAAGTACGCCATTCTTCTGATAGTCCATTACAGTTTTTTCCACCATACGAGGGTCTGTAATTTAATTAAAGAAAAAAACAAATCCAGTAAAAATCGCAAATTAAATGTGTGGTTTGTTTGTTATACGTTGGATTGTTGCATTTACGCGACCGAAATTCAACACCCACACCACAAGAACGGGAACATGGACCCCAATTGGACCAATCACTCCATCCACCGTCTTGAGGATTCAAAACGACGGCGACACGTTCATATCGACGCTGATTTACATCCTCACAATACCCATTAACACACCACTGTAATGTCAATTTGTTGAACCATATTTAAAAAAAAATAGTTGTTTTTGTTACTTTTCCAAAACCGCATTCGGTGCCCTCCAATGGCGGCCCTTGTTTTGTTTTACATACTAAGGGTTGATGTGTATGACCGCACCATAAATGTGAACAAGGTTCAATGATTTCAAAAGCTCGACACATAGCATATCTAAATTTAATTGAAAGAAATATTTCACTATTTCAAAAGACAATTTGATGAAGCTAATTAGTTTGAAATCAAAATCTAAGGGTCATTATCAAATTATACGATTCAAGTGCATCAAATAATGCACTAACTCAAATTAAACTAATTTTCTTGCATTTCAGTTCTCTACTACTACTCGTAATATATTATACATAAACTAAATTAATTGTATAATAATAAAGCGTTTGTTAAATACCCATCTCCAAATTCAGCTCTGCATTGCTCATCCATCGTAAACGAATTTTCCAAAGTTGCATTCAACTGAATTTCTCCACTATCAGTCGGTGAATTCAACAAACACGTCCATTTACTGAAAACAATAAAAAACAAACTACTCGTCTATTTTTATTCGGAAATTGAACGTATATACTGTGAATGTTGTTCGAATTCTTTTTTTGAACATTCTGACCAGAAGAATTTACTAAATGTGGCCGCCACCATAGGGGCCATTACGCTACCATCCGCCGCTTTATCACCACAACCATTTCCCGCTTTATTGTCCCCATCATGGCTTAAACCCAAACTAAACATAAAATGCAAGTACAATATATTAAAAAAACTACTATAAAATAAAATTCATTTTATTTGTAATAAAATTTACATACATGTGGGCCGTTTCATGGGCTATAATGAAAGCGCTTGTAAGTCCTTCATCACGATTCAGTGCACAACTTCTTCGCGGATCACAAACGCCTCCGACCGGGGCGTAGCCGGACGGTCCACCGATGTCAGATCTGGTTAACCACACGGCTAAATCATGCTGGGGTTCACCGGGCGCTAATGACATATACAGTCTCTTATTCCATCCGTTCACATTTTCTAGGGACCGTTTGGCGTTGCCAGGTCGTACAACAGATTGT
The DNA here is from genome assembly GCA_004796505.1 of Oryzaephilus surinamensis. Lineage (NCBI taxonomy): Eukaryota > Metazoa > Arthropoda > Insecta > Coleoptera > Silvanidae > Oryzaephilus > Oryzaephilus surinamensis. Next base: position 85,046 of record SSSI01007429.1, on the reverse strand, counting down.
TTTTTGTTGTCGAAAAGTAGGATACGAGTTATAACCAGTTTTAAATTTGCTCCCAACGAGGGATCCTGATAGATTGCACTCACCTTTTTTTTGGTAAATTAACGTTAATTAGTAAGCTATATGTATAAGGTTACTTGAGAAGAACTTAACACCTTTATATACTAAAGTAAAACATTAAGTTAATTGGACTGATATACTCGTATATAAGTAGTTACTCAAGTAAAATAATATTTACTTTGTTACAATAAAGTAAAGCTGTAGGTATATATATTACTAACGAAGTTTTAATCATCAAACAGATTTCATATTATAAAACACACAAGATTACTTAATTATTTAAAGGCGATTATATGAATGTGTATACGAATTTTGTTTAATTTATATATGTACAAAGTTACAATTTCGTGTATACGTTTGTGTGAAGGCCTTTTCAATACTTACTATATTCATTAAGGACAGGACGTACTGTTCGACTTTGTTACGTCCATGAAAGGAAATTAATGTGTAATCCACTGCTATGGCAATTTCTAGCCAACGAGTTGACATTTTAGTGTTTGGCGATTTTCGTACTATAATTTCAAGAATATAAAACAACAAAATTAAATTTTGGTAACAAAACTTTTCTTAATTAAATTCAACGATTACGAAGAATTACTTCAATTTCAATACAAATTCAATAAATAAAAATAGAAGATTTTTAAATCAAATTGAAATTACTTTTAAATCCACTTTATATGATTTCTTGATAGAAATGCACAAATTAAATTTTTATTAAATCAAATTTTTTAACGAATGAAGTGTAGAAACATTTTTCTTATTAAAGAACATGTAAATTAGCTTTATTTGATTTTTTTCTTTTGAAAAACTCACTGTAAATCTTGCTAGCCGTCCATACTGGATCATAAAAATATCCAGGAGCATCTTCATCATCTAATTGTTGCCGAAACCATTCAGTATCATTGGAAAAATTCTGTTGCGTTTCAAACACAGTCGATGATTCGTGTATGTCACCTGCTGCTACTTCATTTCTATCATATTGTTGCTCATTATCGTCCAATACATTCTCATCACCTGACATATCAATTCCAATATCGTCCATGTCAATATCGATAACATCACCAGTTAAATTAAATAGCCATTGTTTGGGCGTGTTTCTTTTCAATCTCTTACTGTATACAAGAAAACCAATAATATATTTCGTTTGTATATGTTGTTTTGGGCCCGTACAAGGATATTTAATAAAATAGCTCACCTTGTATAAAACACATGAGCCCCATTACTCACGTTTAATGGCTGTATAAAAAAGGCCATACCGGCCATATTAATAAAGCCCATAATACTTTGTCCACATATGGTGATAGCAGCATTCGAATTTACTTCCAGTCCCGTTACCATTCCCATAAAGTAATCACATTCAGCTGCCGCCGCCTCCACATCATCATCGGATGATGCAGTCAATCTGGTACGTTTCCCATTAATGTCGACCCACTCGGTCTTGAAACCGGGGGCAATAAGTAAATTATCGCTCAAATTGAGTTGTACGAACCAATCGCCCATTTCAATCACCACATAAGGTGCAATTGAATTGGATTTATGTATATCATTGCTACGACGATGTCTGACATTAGCTTTAGGCGTACGATGACGATGATGATGGATTTGTGGATGTACGATTTTAATATTATCAGCATCAGATAAATCCAAATTAGTAAATGATAACACATTACACACGAAATATATTAAAAGAAATAAAAATATGAACGTAAATTGTTTAGATGTTGTTTTGATGCACATTTTAAATGCAACTGAAGAATTTGTATATGGTTGTAATTATTTTGTATATTAATGAATTGTTTTCATAATTATGTTCGGGCATCTTGAATATATCATTTTATTGTTGATAATAGACATATGGTTTCAGTTTATAAGTACTTGACATTAATTATATGATCTTTGTGAAATGAGTAACAACTTCATCTACAAACTTAATTTTTTTCTGTAATTATATAAGAATGTACTCTTGTTTGTGAAAATGTACTGACTTTTCTCTAGAAAATGATCTAAAAATAAATGGATGCATTCCAATATCAATATTAAATATAATTACTAAGTTCAAGTTTATTATTTACATTGTTGTAATATATTACGTTAATTTATTGTAGTCGTCATAATACTTATAGCGAAACTTGTTGCAAGTTATTAAACAGCAGAATTTATGAATACAATTTAAAAATGTGTTTTTAAAGTTAAGTTATTTATTACCTTTGGTTAATGCATTTTATACTTTATAGTTAAGTATATAATATATTATGTCCGTAATTCGTAAAAGTACTTAATCTAGTTTACGTATTTTTTCAAGTTTTAAATTCTATTGTTGTAAAGCCAATATTGTTCTAGCTTTACGTAAACAACTTAATTATTTTTATTTAGTACTTTTTTTCAAGTACCTACGTATATTCAGTTGTCGGGGTGCTCACTACAAACTTTGAAATTTTTCATTATAAAATAATAGATTGGAAGAAACAAGAAAAAAAATTACTAATTTAAGTATAAAATTTAATAACTAGAACTCTATAGAGTATTTTAAAAATCATTTTGCTCATATCTTACATCGAAAGAGATCGCATTATTTGATTACTTTTACATTTTAGTCTTATCATTACTGATTAATACTGACTATTTTCTATTAAAAAGATATCCAGACACATCCTATGAAGATAATGCATGTGTAAAAGTCAAGAAAACATCATTTGACTGGTACATTGAAAGGTCAAAAATAGAAAACAAATAAATATTCTGCTTGAGCTTAAGAATAGCAGACTGGAGAAATTTTATATTGCATTTATGAAATATGGTATAAGTTTACGATATTCATATATGAGCTAGAAACTATATATTTATACCTTGTTATTCAGGGTGTCATAAATACCGCGGTAAATATTTACATGAAATTTAATTTTTCTGTAATACTAGTATATCCTCTTTTTCATCGAAGTTACATAAACAGTATATTCAATATCAATTGGTATTGGATTTTGTAAGTTAATTTGCATTTGCATATTACGAGAACTATTAAATTTAGCAATATCCGGATAATATCAACATACAAGTATCACATCAAACTACATTATATAATTAATACAATGCTGAAATGCATCATATGTACTCGTATTGTATTTATTTATTTTTTCTATAATAGAATTACAATGCAGTTAAAATTACACAAACTATGTGGGTTTATTTTATTTATTGTTTGGTATATTTTCACTTTATATATCAATAATTAAAGTGGATTATAATATTAAAAAGTACACTAAATTAAACATGTTGTTTTAATAAAAATTCAAACAACCTTTTAACACAAAAATGTTTTCTGTATCCCGTTATTTTTTAAACATTATCAACTGTGACACTCGTAACTACATGTATTTTTAGCAGTTTACAAATGCAAACATAAATAATTTATTGTCCAAGTTCCAAAAACCCGTGAAAAATATTTATTTAACACTTTCAGACCAAAAAATATTGTAGTCGGCCGTTCAGCGTTTCATGATTTATAGATTATAGATTTATAGGCATTAAATTTAATCGAGAGCTTTTATTTCCACTAGAAACTCTTTTCGAATGAAACGGATGTAATAGTTATAATACTTTTGAAACTTTTGATCACTCAGTCACAGTTGTTCACTAAAATATTTAGTGGTCAAATACTGAAAGCAGTGAAAGCTTCAAATAAAATAAAATCAACCAACGAACGAATTCGAAACCACACAAAAAAAATAAATAATAATTTTTTACCTGTATTTGAATTTTAAACTGAATTAAATTGCAAGAAAATATCGATACAAAAGTATTTGAACTAAATAAATTACACGCTTAACATTGGAATAGAATCCTTATTATGTACCTAATTTTCAGTCCAATTAACCCACAAAAGCTCCAATTTCAATGGTATATTAGTGTAATAAAATTCAATTCTAAAAATAACATCAGAAGATGCATTTATTTATTAGTGCACGTGTCAGAATTATTATTTTCAATATTTAATTGTATGAATTAATGTTAAAGTGTATCATTTTTAATAATAGTAATGGATAATAAAAAACGCATTATATATGTCGTATAACTTTATTAAATAACAAATTTCATTAGAAACAAAGTTGAGTTAAACAATAAAAGAATTAGTTTAGGATTTGCAATATAAAATTTCATAGCTCCACTTCCAGCATTACAAAAATTCTGCTCATCACAGCAAGTGATGCAAGAATGCAATTTTGTTCTTTCACCAATAACAATACAACCAGGTTCGCATAATTCTGAACAATTTCTTTGCAACAACCACAATCGCGGCTTGCCAGTTACCTCTTCAGTGCTTGTTGACATGGAAATCCTTTGTACCTAATATTATTGGTGTATAAAGAAAAATATTTTTATATAAAGGATGAGGGAATCATCATTATAGGGAAAATGAAAACGAGAAAAATTTCATTCACTTAAGCATATTTAATCCCCTTTTAATAAATTGTTCACCTGACACTTTTTCTGTTCCCTGGAGCATTTCATGTGTGTGGACGAGTCGTTGGTTAGTAAATTGAGACATTTTTCACCATCTGCCATCGAATCACAACGATAACACCACAAATCATGCTGCTTTTCAGTGGCTGCCTTCGTTTTATGTTGCGTTTCACTACCATCTGTAATCAATACAATTTTCTTCCGTTACCACGACAACGAAACTGATGCTGTGTATTTAATGTCAACATACATATATAATCCAAATTATGACGTCACAAACAGTTTATTCAAAATAATATTATGGGTATTAGTGCAGTTGAACAAAATTGACAGTTAAAAGTTTAAATAAAGAAAAAGTTTTTACTTACAACTTTGACGAACCAAAACAATAATACCAACACAAAATAATAGTTTCTTGTGTAAATCTATCATTTAATTTTCTTAAACTTAATAAAACAAACACGATTCATTCTTACTAAATGATTTTAATGCATTTTCCGATCATTTTTAATAAGCTTTTCAAAACATTGTTGTAACTGTTGTGTGAAGATTTTCCGCCATTGTGAATGTTCATGTTGCGCAAGTCGATTTTCCGAATCGACGGAAAATTTTTTTACAACCACCTGCACACGATGTACAACTGTATAATTTTATTATTCGAATTTAATATCCGTTAATAAATTTGAAAAATTAATTTGAATTTTTTTATATGAAGCAATAAACTATAAAAAGTACAATATCTACCTATAAACATCCATATTCTCGTTAGTTTAACAGAGCGTCAAAATGAAAATATATAAAAAATGGTAATAGCATTTACAAACCCTTCAAGACTAACATGTAAAATAATTACGTTTTGTATAATATGTAAATTTAAGGATTGGAAATCAGAGTATTCGGATAGGCTTTATAGCGAACATTTTCTTTCAGTTCCAATTTCTCTATATAGGCCTGTGTATTGATTTTTCTAATCCAGTAGAATTTACTTTTTTGGCCCTTGATTCTTACGAAATACTTCCAAGTTGCCCTTAAGCGATACATAAAGGCCATTGAACTGGATTTATGACTTAAAACCCATAATTTAGATTTTTAGAAGATATGCGAACATAATTTAAAAAAGGAAACAATTTCATTAAAAATTCGTTTACAAAATGTTTACAGAATGTATTAATTTGAATTGTAAATAATATTAAACTTCAATTATACAAATTAATCTAACATTTCCCTCCCATTCAATATTGACGATTTTGAACAGTGGAAAAAATACACATTCACCCAATTCGTTAAATTTATTTCTACATATGAGGACTTTGTTTTTCAATTATAAAACAATAATTATGTGTTTTGAAAATGGAAATTCCATGTATAGAAAAGCGTTTACCTGTGTATAATGTAAAAGAAACGTTAAATATTGTAATCGATTTTATTTTTATGTACGTACACGTAAAGAATATTGAATTTCTTCTTGGAATATTGGCATTTCAATTTCTATTTGAATCTTTTGACATCTAATACTTAGGTAAGCAATAGATGAATAGAGGAAAATAGATGGTGGATAAAAATTTGGAAATATGACAAAAATGAAAAACAAGAATATTTAATATGTATAATATTGTATAGTAACAGGCTATTTTATGAAATTTCTTAAGATCATTATAATAGACATAATTGACGTAAAACTTATTATATTAGAGAGCACGAAGCGAGATAATTGGTTTAAATGATTTATTGGAAAATAATTTTTTTCTTTCCAACAAAATCATTTTTGACGTGATATTAAGTTTTATATAACAATTCCCATAAAAGTTTTAACACAACTATTTTAATGTTCATAATAATATTCACATTTTACATTTTACACCAACATCACGAAAACAAATATTTAAATACTCGTATATTTGTAATGAAACCTATTATAAACCCGATTGTTGAACAGGGTAAATCTAGGGGAGTTATCTGTATTTACTAAAAAGCTTTACGCGATTCTCAACTAAATAATGCACGAGATTACTTCATATGTATTTAGCAATGCATCTTAAATAGTAAATTGACATCTTTATAATTACACTAATTAATGTATTGTACAAAAGTGGTGCGGTATAAAATGTGACTTATTTATAGATTTTTAAATTAATTTCAATGCTGCCAACAAATTGTCGATCAAATCTGTTATTTTTTTGACTGGAAAAAAAATTGCTATTATAAACGTTAAACCAACTAAGAAATTATTTTTTTCGCAATAAAATAAAGGAAAATATTTTGAACAACAAAATAAATATAATTTTTCGAAGCAATTCAATTAAATGTCGTTTATATATCAAATAGTTCACAGTGCGAAATGAAGATTGATCACATTTGAAACGCGTGTAATAAGTAAACAATAGGAAATGCTGGAAAAAAATTGCACTCAATAAAATAATCGCAATATTGTGCTATAAAATTGGAGTTAAAAACACGTTGAATAAATATAGACAAAATAGAAAATGATAAATGGTATATAATGTAATATAACGTGCAGAAAACAAAACGTTGAATAATCAACTAGTGGAAATGTGCCACCAGTTTTCAGCAAGTGTGTGTATAACATTGTTGGTCCAGAGAATGGCAGGCGGAGGCTGACGCTGTGGGGTGGATCCTGCATCGTCCTGGCCAGTATCTCTCCGGCATCCGATCGACGGTGGTGTATATTCAACATATATATATCTATATACCCTGTATCTATATATTTGGATTTATATTTGCACTAGCGTCGTCGTTATTTTCAAAACTTTTGCAGTAGGAAATAAATTCACAGCAGCTGAAAAAAAATTTTCTCACAAATACGAATTTGTTTATTTTATTTATAGATAAAAAATACATAGTGTGGATGGTTAGTTACTTGTAAAAACAGGTAAATTAATGTCAGAATAAATTTTTAATGTTAGTTTTTAATTTAAAGTTCGTACACAGACTAGTTCACATTTTTTTTTTTGGATAAAATGTCAATTATATAAAACTTTGTTAAAGGAAAATGAGTTTTAATTACAAGAAACTCGTCTGATTCGTTTCTCGAAAATTAAATATTCTTTCCAACTTTCATGTAATATTAATAGGTAGGGCTTTTTAAGCACTAATTATATAAATTTAATGTTGTATTCGACAAGTGGATATATATTTTCGTTTTAAAGTGCAATCTAATTTGTGATATCAAGTGTTTTAATGTACGAGTATATTTGTTGAAATTGTTCATTTCCGACCTTGATTCCAAATTAAATAATACGATTTGTCTGTTTTTCCACAATTTGCTTTATAAAGTTTAATCAATGGCTAAACTTTCAACTTCTTCTACATTTATACTTATCAACTTACACAAACACATTATTTACTATCTTCAAGATTTATGTACAAAAAAGAACTTTTTCATACAACGTTAAACTTGTGAACGTATTTATATATAAACTTCTTCAAAATAGTTTTTTTCTATATGTATAGGTACCTACCTTTTGTTTGCTGTAAAATAAAGCAATGATTAATATCTGAAGCTTCATATTAAGAAAATTTTAATTAAAACATTTTCCACCATTAAATTGAATGCACCGTATAATTATGTATTTTACAAAAGAAAATGTCTTTCGATTGAGAAAAAAATCACTTTTGCGAGCTTTTTCTTCTACTGATGCGATCCCCTACTAAAAATGCTTTAAAAATACCTAATGTAAATATATATTATATGTACGTATGAGTGTGTGTGTGTTTATTTTCAAACTCATGTTTATTTCACGAAACCCTTATGAATTTTTTATATATTCGAAAATCGACTAAGTGTAGTAGCAAAGTAAAAAGTGAATATCTGCTATATATAACAATAACTAATAATAGCACTTTTAGCGCTCTTTTACCAAGTTGCTTAATGTTATTAGGCATAAGTATTTGCTTAACATCATTATTATTTATTATGTTATTGTTGTTAAAAGCAACACACGTACACACACACACACACACATTCAATGCTTTGTAGATATTAATTATGGGTTCATATAGTGAAAATATTCAACAGAAAGGAGTCACGTATGATCACATGGTGAAAGCTTTTCATAATATAAATTGTTAATTAATCATGCACGTTTTGCACTAAACTTTTGACAATAAGTTAATTAGATTTTGTATTTATTTGCAAAAACAGCACTTTCAGTTTTTCAAACTTTTTTTCTTCCTGGAATCCTGCATAGAAAACTAAATGGAATCATTTTTGTAGCAACGTAAAAAATCCATCTTTATGTAAGTTTATTTTATTGGCTCATGATGCACACCATTTACCAATAGAATAAAAAATTTAATCTCGACGTTTTCTTGAAAAGAACGCATTTTGTTTCTATTGTAGTTGTATTGTACATAAAATATGAGTACAAATAATAACAAACACAAATATTGTTTATTAAATTGCTTTTATTATAAACTAAAATTATATTAGGTATTATAGGGCAGAATAATTCTGATTTTCATTTTGTTTCCATGCAATCGATTATACATATATTTAATTATTTAGTGAAAACTACTTATAAAATATTACTTGTTATAACAACAGAGTAAAATATTTAAAACGTTTGATGGATCAATTTTAGAAGCAAAAAAGGGTTTGCCGTGAACTAAGTATAAGTTTCTATCAGATTTTCTTATTGGTAAAATATGAAAATGTAAAATTATTTGAAAAATCAATTCTATAAACAAACAAGATTAACCAGAACTCATGATTTTCTTAAAATATAGTTTAAATAAATATTTATATACACATGGTTTTACCAGCTTTAATAAAAATCGATAATATCAAATTTTATATGCAGGCTTTTGGTTAGAAACTTTACAACTTTATAGATATAATCTTTATATATAATATATATGTATGTACAACATTATAATTCATCGAAATTCCTCTTTAACCTACATTATTACATGTACATGTTATGGACTGTGTTGCCTTCACAAAGGAAATTAGCAGGATTTTGATAAGTTCCAGTTTAGTGAAAACGTCAAAGCTTTAAAGCACTAGTAGAAGAAGAGTATGGATCAGAGACTGAGAGGTTATTGCACAAAAGCCGAATATACGTTTCACAAATAATAAAAGAAAATTAAAATCAGAAAATTCTATTACAGTGGAAAAGGTTAAAGATTTATTAAAAGAACAAAAAATCGATGATGCATTTCAACTGAAAAAAAAATTATTCGCGTTCGTAAACAAGACATAATTTGCTTCTGTAGGAACGAAGCTTGTTTCAGGCACCGGCAAATGAATATTATTTTAAATTTTTACGAAATACGTACATTTTTTTAAGTCAAACTTCATTACTATCGGTTTTCCATTTTTTTTATTTATTAGTAAACACATTGAACAAATATTGACTGTTGAAATAATAACAATGTAGTACACAGTCATACACAGCCTTAACGAGATATTTTATGATCGGCAATAAATATACTCGAAGGGTCGAAGGGTAAATCAGGGCAGGATGGACTTATATTTTAGAACGATTTTTTTTCATATCTTGTGTAATATAAAATACAATATGACTTCCATTTTTTCCAGATTTATCCTAAATAGTGAAATCATAAAAAATGTACAAACGAAATGAAATAATAAAAAATAATGGTGTTACATAGAAAATTATTCGATACAAGCTTAATTGAGTCGATAGAGTTATATATATTTTTATGTTTTATTATTTAACAAAATTGAAGGATATGAAATTGAAACTTTTTGTATTTACAAAATTCAATTCTTTGCAAAATATTGAAGCTCACTTATTTAAAAGCTGTATTCAAAAATGTCTTGAAATTTTTATGTAAAATTGCATATTATTTTACTAAATTTTATAGCAAGGATTTGTTTGCAAAAGGAAACTAACACGATGGTATATAATTTCGTAAACATTCCTAAAGACTTGAATTTAATTCAAAAATATGCCTATTCGTTGGCTGATATAGCTTTCAGAAAAATTTTTTATACAAATAAATAACAAAAAAGTAGAAATAATAGATAAACCGGATTAAAGAGTGAAATTTCAAAAAAAATTCTGTAATGCATCAATGCATTTTACATTCAGGTTTCCGAATATTCTACATAATTATTTAAATGAAAATCGATTTGTATAAAAATGGTGTTGTATTTCAAAAAACTGAAAATACTCAGTAGTTTAGTTAATGACCAATTAAAATGCCGTCAAAAACACAATTTATGAGTCTTATTTTACTATTATTGTCAGTAATTTTTTTATTTCGCCAACATTTTATGGTAAAATTGATAAATACTGAAAAACAATTTCGTAAAAGCTTTACAACTTTTTGATTAGATTTTTTTCATTATATTATTACATTATATTTATATACGAATTCATATATGTATGTATTTTATATAATTTAATAAATGTTTATTTTCTCAAATATAAAATTCATCTTCAAAATCCATGATGCACCAAAATGATACAGAATAAAATTTCACAAAAATAACTAGAAGGAAATTATTTTCCGGCTTATTTTTTCGTACCCTTAAGAAAAGTATAATCTTATTTTCTTCTGTAAAAAACGAACCATTTTCATGTTTCATACTTTAATGCAAAAAGTGAGTAGGTAAATACATACACATATATATAGTCTAGTAAGACGAATTTGAGAATCCTTTATAATGTCATACACATATATACACAAACATATCCCATTAAAGCTCTTTTTTCAGTTCTTATCTCATCTTTATAAATGCGATTTCAGCCTAGCTACACTTATAAACTTTTAGAATACAAACACAAGACTACATCCCTTTGTTATTCGATGGAATTCTCTGCATGCCATTTTGCCTGTCTTGAATTGTTGTACGTTTTTCGAGCCGCTGTATTGTTGGCAATTTACGATTCGGTATCGTGTTCATGATTTACAATACACTATACTATATACTATATATATAATATGACATAAATAAGTTTAATTTATTGACGACTACGTGGTATAATTGTTATGAACATTTCTATTTCACATATTTTCGTAAATAATTTAGTATTTATAGTGGGTTAAAAATAAGTTATCAAAACTGTGTGGAAAACTCATGGAAAACTAGACCAGTTTTTCTTTATAAATAAAAAGTAAGCCAAAATCTAGACCGATTTTTATTTACAAATAAAAGTAGGTCACAAACCATTTTTTTTATAAACAAAACTGGTTTTTGTTTACTAATAAAAATATTTGTCAAAAACCAGAATTTTTTTGGTTGTAAGAGATTATAGGATAGAAACTAGACCGGTTTTTATTTTATAAATAGAAATTGTGAATCAAGTTTTGAATAGGAATTTCACTTAGATAATTAATATTTTATGTGTTCCATTAACAATATTTATTATTTTCCAATTTAAGTATACATACTTATTAAAAATTCAAAAAAACATTTATTTTTTAAAATATAACTTTTTGAAGTACCTACATTAATTGTTTGTTCATGTTTAAGAGGTTCTTACTTAATTTTAAGTCTAAATGACAGCATTTGATTGACGAGTTTTAAAGTTACTCGTAACCCAATATTATTTACTTAAATTAGTGATTAATTAAACAAAATTAATTACAGCATTACAAACATGATCAAATAATGTTAAACTTAACATTTTCTTTTCTAAACTAGATCTTATCGATATTTTTTTACACGACATAAAATTCAACGAAACGAAAAGATAAAAAAAGCTTAAAAATATCAGATGATTTGTTAATTTAATGTAAAAGCTTATCTACTGTAATCACTGTAATAATGTAATTGAACTAATGAAACAATCGTAGAAGAAGCGATGATTAAATTAATTTATCGTTAAAAGAATTAAATGCGAAAATATAAATCAATTTCATTCGAATTCTATTTTAATTAATTATGATCATATAGCTGGAATTTGTCATGTAAATGTTGGAACAGAAACACAAATGAATGAACTGAAATTTAATATTCAAAAATACTAATATGTATTGGAAAAAAAATTGATGAAACGTTCATTTTATACAGTTATTAGTGCAGTAAAATAGAAATTATTTTTTCTTTGGCTTAATAAAAAGTTATACTTATTTAAAAACTATTGAATTTTTATTCGCATCAATTTATAGTCATATAAAACTTTTTCTATTCGGTGATGTTAGAAAAAAGTCTGGCATTATTTAAAGTAATTGAATTTATAAACAATTCCATTTTGAATTCGGTAAATCATAAGCTGGTTTCTTTTCATGTTAAATTACAATTTTTTTACATTTAATATAATTTTTATGTCTGCAAAATTGTGTATTTTTCCCTCAAGACTTTAATTTACTTTTTTTACGTAGAAAAATGATAAAGTTAAAGAACGACTATCTCGACGACTATACATTAAAACAAAGTGTTTCTTGTTAGATTATAGATATTTCTCTACATAGAAAATGACACATTTCGCAATACATTCTAAGGGTGAAATCTACCATCCCCGACATAAAAGTACTTATCAAGCAGATGCAAATTTAAGCTTTTTCTAAATAAAACAGGCGATTTGTATAAAATTGCAATTTTGCAGAAAAAAATCTTTAGTTTAATCTCATACACTTTTATATTTTAAATTATGAGCTTAGCTTCAACTACATGTTTTTATTTTTTTAAGCTAAAGCCTCGTCTACACACAGTTTTAAGTCTTTATAGTGTAGTTTAGAGAGTAGACAGTTTAGTTTTAAATTTAAATGAACTAAAGAGTAAGACTTAAGATTATGTGTAGGCAAGCCTTAATAAATCCATCGACAAAGTGTAGTTTTCAACTACACATACACGTTGTGACTTGTGTAATATAAAGTTAGTAAAAGTCGATTTAAATTTTAAATCGAAACAACAAATTTCTTAAAAAATAAAAATCTTATAACATACTTAACAGTTTTTCTCATAAAACGAATTTTCTTTTCGTTGATGAGAAAATGCACAACATAGAAAAATGTTTAGAAGAAAAAAAATCGAATAAAATTAACTATTCCAATATGTTTGTAATTCGTGAATTCGTGATGATGAAATTAATTTGATTTTCCATTAGAATTCCCAAAACTGTGTAATAGATTTACATATGGGTAACTGAAAAGGGGTGGTTTTCGTTCTATATATGCATCATTGGCTTATTTTGTCAATGTTGGTTATTGTGTCACCCTATAAATAGTGTACAAACATCACTCCTTATCGATTTTTTGGCTTTTGCAGTCTTTAATATACTTGTTATACGTAAACAAAGCATCATCTCCGTCACATTTATATAGTACTTACTTTACATTGGCGAATATTTTCTTTTGTATAAAATGGGAATGACATTTTTATCACATATCAATATAAATAGATGAATTCAGACAATGAAAACGTATATCTTCAACAAATGCAACATGAATGTAAATTGAATCAAGCTTTCTCAGATATATTTATGCAAATTAAATGTTTTCAGACAATCCTAATAATACATTACGAGAATATAAATTCACTCACTGCTTGTTAAAATATCAAGTTCAACATGAACGAATTAGATTTTGTTGGAAAAATTTTCTACAAATTATTATTTATTAAATTTGGGATATGAAAACTGAAAACATATAGTAAATTTCAACTCCCAAAGTACAACATTCCATTTTGCTGTTAATTTATTCATAAAATAAGCGACTAAAAGGATACATAAATTTAATGAAACATTTTGCAGTTGCTAGTTTTCTGGTCAATTGTTTGCTTTGTTGAATTTTTAAAAGTTAAAAAAAAATTGGCCTCGCATGTGCAGATATAATGTAATTTGTTCATATATTTACAATAAATACATTTATATTGGTGTATTCCATCAAAAACGGTTTAGTATTAATGGAAAATAAATCCGCATTTATTAAAATATGTAAATTATTTCAATATTTTCAATATTGTTTTGTATCATGAATATGATTATTGAATAATTCATTATTTTGGAATTAATTTTATAATAATAAACAAGAAATATGTATTATGTTCGAAAGATATATGGATGCATAAAAAAAATCAAAATTTGTTTAATTTTGAGTGCCGTAAGTTTCAATAACCCGTATAATGTGTATGTGTGTCGGTTGAGCTAAGTTTGGCTATTTTAATGATTTTGAACAAGTTTGAGGTCAATCCTAGATTTAAATTCACCTGGCGTCATAATATAGTCGAGAGCGTTATGTAAATAAATTTTAGTTTTAGAAGGAAAATATTCAAACACACGTTATACATACGGAAAACCTTTTTAAATAAATATTTATAATACTTGTTATAACATTGCAACATTGCATCCATTTTTCTGTATAATATAAAATTATCTTCAGTATTTTTTTTAAATTACAATTTCAAACTCCAATTAATTATGCTGGGATGAAATTGAATGCAATTAAAACGATATCTAAAGTTCTCCTGAAGATGCCCAAATTTATACAAATAATAAAGAAAGAATCACTATGCTATTAAAACTTTCATTATTAAATTATATTGCTATAAGAAAATATAAAAGAAGATAATTTCATTTGAGGGAGTTATTTTTCAGTGACAAAGTTGTCGTTTTTGTTGATGGTTTGTTGGTTATTTAACATACCTAATCATTTCTATAGTTAACCAAAGAGTTTTAATTAACTTTATAATATTTCAGTTAGTATACTAATAAATTTCTTCCAATTATAATCCTAATGGCAGTTTGTTTCAAACAAAACTTGTCCAAATTTATGTTTAATGAATTTATTTCACTTTAAACAAATATTAACTGTTGTTTAAAGCTGAATTATATACAAGTATATGAAGTTTTTGTTTGTGTTTAGTGTGTAAACACTAAACATTAAATATATGCAATATATCATTGTTTTGAAAATTGAAATAAAATGATAAATTCAGACGAAAAATTTAAAATTTTGGCGAATGCACCGATGCTAAATACCAATGTTATTTATTGTTTTTATTTACTTTTAATTATTTTAAATTTTAATATGTTTATAAACTAATCGAAAAATAAAAATTACAACATAATTTACCCGTGAACAAGTTTATGTACCCCGAACATGTTTAAAATTAGATTACCGAGCTTAAACATAATTAATATCAAACTAATCATTGGTCCCCCATTACACAACACAATTATCTAGTATAATTTGATCCTTCAGCTATTCGTACATGATGTAGGTAACATGTAATTATTTTCGCAAACATTGAAATATTGTTAAAAATGGCCACTGATTATTAAAACAAATTGTTGAAACTGAAATTTCACATTAATATTAGGTATACGTTTTTCTCACAATAACAACATAATAAACTATGTATCACTTCCTTGGGGGTAAATTCAATGACATCTTATATTACACCTGACTGGTTTGTTGTTGATTGATTACAAGAATGTAAATATTTAATAAAGCGGTTCTGTTGTACTAACAAGCTTGGAACAAGAATTCATTTACTGCTCAAACATAATGAATAAATAAAATTTTCAATAATTCAAACGAATAATGTCTAGTTTATATAATTCTTGAACACACAAACGTTATAAATTTTTTTTCAAACCTATTTAGTTTTGATAAGGAAGATTCAGTGACCTAATAAATTAATAATATAATATCTGTGGAAACTAAATAATACTAAATATACAATTATATCGATTTTACACATTTCATTTGATAAATCGAATAGAACGCTTTTCTTCCATTATAGCGAAAAGTTAATTTCAGACGAACGAAATACACACACACAGACGATGAATAGCTTTCAGGTGCCATTGTTGTTTGGTCAGAATTTTAAACAATGACTGTTTAATGTCTTGTGAGAATATTTTATATGGTTAGTTAAATTGCTATTAAACACTTATTATTTTGTAATTGATGTGCTAAATTAGAAGCAATGACTAAAAGTCTAGGGCAAATTTATTAGCAAATATATTTTACACCTGGGTATTTTTAATTACAGTAATCACATTAATTGAGTGTTAATCCCATATCGCTAGCGTGTTTCCAAACGTAAAATTGATGTAGATGATTCATGCATGACACTAAGTATTATTTGTATTCTTTGTAATAATGTAAATAATGGTATTGTGATTAAAATATAATAAAAAATAATAATTTCAATTAAAAAAGTATTTTATTAAGAAGTTTCAAAGTACAAAAGCTTAATTACGAGGAAAGACATTAATGCGAGTATTATTTTTTTTTCAATTTTAGTGCTTAACAAATATTTAATTACAACATAATCATGGTAATGACATTAATTTCCAGGAAATATAAAGAAAAACTTTAGTAGATTTAAATCATAAACATGTTTTTATTGTAAAATGAAGTTTCTCCTCAAAACTACAATGTGTACTTAAATTATATTTTAGTAGGAGTATATTATTTTTATTAATTATATTTAAGTACAAAATGTATTCAAATACAATGACAATAAAAATTGCTTTAATAGAATTGTCTTCGTATTACCATATTAAGCCCCATATACACAAAGTTTTAAGCTTAGCTTTAGTTCAATTAAAACTAAACTGAAAACTTACTCGCAAGAAAATTGACCAATCCGGTGAAGTCGATCTCCTCTGTTTCTGCCAGCTGTCATTCTTTGATATGTTTACTGTAATTGGCCAGTTTGTAGAATTTATAGTCTTAATAAAGGCTGAAGCGAGGATTGAACTTAGTTATCACTCGAAAGTTCGAAACACAACTAACAAAAAACCTCACTAAAAACTAAAAATGAAGACTTTTACTTTTGCATGCCGACAACCCATTAATTCATTTTTGGAATTTTTCAAACTGCCTTAAGAAACTCTATTTGAAACTGCTCTATTTTCTTTACAGTAAAAATGCGCCGTTCCTCCAACGCCATCCTCCAAACCCAAACATCTGAACCACTAATAGTCGTCGAAGACTCCAACGATGAAACAAAAGAAGAAGAAAAAGACACTGTGTCGCCGGGTCACAGTTCCGAAGACAATTCACCCACCATGAATCCATATTTATTGTCACCATTTGCCCGTGAAGTACGTAAACATTCCTTACCAACACCGCAATGTAGCGGCATAACGGCCAGCCAAGTGCGTCGTTTGTCCGAACGTAGTGAAACAGCTGGTCCAGGACCAAGACAAGCTGAATTTTTGGCCACATTATCAACAGCACCCCAACCAACGCCGGGCGGCCGTCGACATTCAGTTGTAACAATATCAAAAGTACCACCAGCCCTGTTTGGCCGCAATAGACGTGAATCGGTGGCAGCATTTTCGTCGGGCGGTTGTTTTCCTGGCCGTGTATTGCCAAATAGACGTGAATCGATCGCATGTCCACCATCCACGGAGCCACGTGGCAGTGTACATAATTTACAATTGGACATTATGGATGATATTGTGCAAGCACGTAAAGTGCGTATGAAAATGTGGAATACAAGTAACGAGAAAGTATGCGAATTACAACCATTGGACGATCAATCAACAGGCAATGTGCAACGCTATACGAATTCTGGTAGACGATTTTCAGATTTTGTTGGCACCACATTAGCCCCAATACCGAGTTCAAGTAAAAGACGTGCCAGCGAATTACCACAAACTCCAACACAGGCAACAGCATGTACATCAGCTAGTGCAAGTAAGCCAACAACCGGCATTGTATGCTCTAATACTGATCTTATATCTATTTTGTCTTCTTTGTCCACATCTTCCACCGAAATAAATCAGTGTGAACGGGACCATCAACAACAACTACAACAGCAACAACAACAACAACGGCAGAACGATATGGAACCATCATCTACTAGCAATACACAGCAAAAACGTAGTCGTTTGAAGAGTCACAGGTCGAACAGTTTCGATGTATCGATTTTGAATAGTTTAGATAATGCTGAAATGAATTGGTTCGTTAAACGCCATCAACCAAAAAATGTTTCAATGCCAAAATCGAAAGATAAAATTGTTGTGGATTCGGAACCGGGAAAAGTTGTATGGGATGAAAGGAGTGGTTCGTTGGTTGATGCACATGCACTTGGTAGTGCCATTGAAGTGTTCCTCAATACCACACAACCACAGCCATCGTCATCGACGTCGCCTAGTAAACATGCCAACAAAGTAAGTAGTAGTAAATCGGGTGGTGGAAGGACCAAAACTAGCTGGTTTTCCACTAAAGGTGATGATGATTCATCATCAACTGAAACCTGTGACTCTTCACTCTGCTCAACATTAAAAGACTTGTTTGTTAAGTAAAAAAGTATGTCGTTTTTACTAACATTGAAAATATATATATCTTAATCATTAATACAAATGATACCCCCTTATAAGCTGCCTATAAAATGGGTGTTAGGGTTTAATAGGTATATAATGTTACCGTTATTAATATTTAAATGTGTCTTATAATTATTACTATTACATAAAAATTATAAATGGTACAATCAAATTTGGAAATACTATAAAAATGTGGCGCATTTTCATTTTCATTAATAATATTATGAGCCTAAATATCAACGCATAATACGAAATATTGTATTTTCCATCACAATTTTTGATGAACATCTGAAGCAATTTATATGTAAAATGTAAATTACAATGTGTATTTTAGGAAAATTTCGACAAATGTCTGGTTTTCGAGATAATCCTTCACAATCATTTAAAAATAATTCCATTTTATGTGAAATAAAAATTGTAATTACACACAAAATGAAAATTTATCATCAAGTACTTATTAAACACTTAATTATTGTTGTTTTGTAGTAAGACATTACTACTTTAAGTGTTTTTAACACCGTAATACAGAATGTGATATGTAATTAAAATAATGGTCATTTTTTTTTTAAATGGACGTAAAGATCAAAGTTAAATTTCTAAGTAAAATTTTCAAAAATATTAAATAATAGCCTAATTTTTACATGAAAAACGTAAAAATTCATTAACATTCATGATGAAAGGCAAAAGATTCCTACATGGAAAATGTTTTTGTTTTGCTAAATACGTTTGGCTCAATTTTTAGTATCATTTTTCAGTAAATGAAATGAAACAATGGAGCCTTTTACAAATAGGTGGAACAAACCTTATATAATTGGAAAAAATGGCAGAATTCATTTCGTTAAAAAAATAATATACTAAAATATGTCTCAATAAAGTTATCTCTCTGTAAATGAAGAAAGTACTCGTAATAAAATCTCTATTGACTAATATTTCCATAACAAATTTCGTCGTTTTTCAAATTTTAAAATGTTTCCATATGTTTATAATCCAACTTCCAAGATAAACTTTATATACAAACTAAATGATATTATTATCGAAGAAATTTCTGAAAAATATTCAATATTTATGTAAATGATAAAAATATTCGGAGAAACATGAAATTGTGGTTTTCAATGATTAGATTAAACCAAAAAAAGTCTAGAAGGGCTCTCTCGAAAACAGTGCTATAACGTTAAAAAACTTCCACATATTTAAATTTTTGGTTTGTTACTAAAAAACTGAAAAACAATAATCCCTTGTTACAATGAAAACAAAAATTAAGCCGTTTGTGTATAAAATATTCACTTTACAAAAAAGCGAACAATTACTTCATTGTTTTCGTAAAATAATTAATATTATGGTATTTCTCATACCTTAAGGGCTTAAAATCATCGTTTCCGTCGACGTTTTCATGTGCCATAACAATAATAAATTTTTTATTTTCTACATTAATGAGCATGCTCTCATTATTCAACCCCTTATTAAATAAAACTGACCTTCAATTGACATTACAATTATTATTTACATGATAATAGTACATTATTTACAATTTAAATGAAACTAATTTGTTGTAATTTTATATTATAGGAGAGAGTACTAAAGGCAGAAAAAATATTTAAACAGTTAAAACTCGCTATTATTGAAATGGATCGCAAATTACACAATTTGAAATTCAATTGCATTAACATAAAAACAGTGAAAGTTTGTTCGAGTTATTTTAGGTCCTTTTTAGAAACTTTTCAAATTTCCTCGTAATATATAAAATAAAAGCACAAAATTTCTAATCAATAACGTCCTCCTTTCCTTTCATTTTCTATAAAACAGACTGACTTTTTATCCTGAATTTTACATTTCATTTATAGAATAAATAAAAAAGGCCTTATTTATACGTTTATGACAAAAAAATAAAATAATATTGAGATAAAACTGTAAAAGGAGAGGTTTATATAGTATAAATGTTTAAAACTAAATGTATTAGACAAAATTTAATATAATATATTTAAATAGTTTAGAAAATTCATATGTGATTTACTAACACTTCGCTGGTTCGAAGTTTGTTGTTTAATAATTGTATTAAATTATAAAATCTTCCTGTTTTTTTTCTTTTTGTAAATATAA
The DNA here is from genome assembly GCA_004796505.1 of Oryzaephilus surinamensis. NCBI lineage: Eukaryota > Metazoa > Arthropoda > Insecta > Coleoptera > Silvanidae > Oryzaephilus > Oryzaephilus surinamensis. The sequence goes on along the minus strand of SSSI01007429.1, from coordinate 64,215 downwards.
TATATATATAATGGAAAATAATAAAAAAATATTTTGGACCATATAAATGTTGTATAGACAATCCAAATAAGTACATGTACTTATATATAAATGTAATACTTTATTGTTTTAATAATAAAGCTGTATTCTAAAATAACTTGTATATTTTCAAAAAATAAAATAAAATGATGTATTTTAAACAAATATCTGTATTTGTAATGTTTATTTATGAGAACAAACAAAAATTTATCATCATACTTTTTTATATAAATAAATAATGTCATATTTTCAATTATTAAAAAAAGTATCATTATAAATAAACAATACATGTTTTTATTGTTGTAAATAATAATGTTAAATGTGATGTACAAAGATAATAAATGTTATTAAAACAAAAATTGTGTAATGTTGGTTGCCGTTTTTCAACTTATGTAAAACAATACCCATTAAATTATGCCATAAATTTAAATAATTAGAAAGAAAAAAACCATTGATTACTTTATCATGGACTTTATTGAATGCAGATTTAGAAGTAGAAACATTTTTGTTATAAATGCAAGATGTAAACTAGTCCTAAAATGGCGTTACAATTCATTTGCCAAAAAACAAAAAGAATCACAACTCTATTATTTTTTTTTTATTATTTGTATTATTATATCAATTTCATGGAAAATACATTATTAATTTTTAAAATTATTTTCACACCAATATCGCTAAAAATTGGAATGGAAAATTATTTGAGAAAAAAATAAATGAGAAAAAAAAAATAGTACAACGATTAAAGGAAACAAAATTTGTTTTTAAAAAACACAAGGTATATTACTGGTTATCTTAATTATTATTAAAAAAAAAAACACAAATTTACAGTTGACCACAATCGGAAACTACAATTTTCTTTGATGTTTTACCCGATTGCGAACCAAGAGCTTCAATTCTCTTCACAACATCCATACCTTCAACAACTGAACCAAAAACAACATGTCTGTTATCTAACCATGAGGTTTTAACAGTTGTTATAAAGAATTGTGAACCATTCGTGTCTGGGCCAGCATTGGCCATAGACAATATACCGGGGCCAGTATGTTTTAAAGTGAAATTCTCATCTGTGAACTTGTTACCATAAATGGATTTACCCCCAGTACCATTATGATTGGTGAAATCACCACCTTGGCACATGAAATTCGGAATTACTCGATGGAAGGTGGATCCTTTGTAGCCGAAGCCCTTCTCGCCCGTACAAAGGGCACGGAAGTTTTCCGCTGTTTTTGGAACCACGTCCGAACGAAGCTATAAAAAACAGAAAATTATACATACATATATTTTATAATTACAAACTAAATATACATATATTGAAAAGCATTTGGTTTAATGTCAAGGTTTTACATCTCTTTGTTTAATTCAACGAATATGACAAAGATGAATGGAATTTAATCGAGTTATCTCTATTTTACACCTAAACCTAAATAAATGACTCAGAAGCTTAGGGCCGGTTCTTTAAATTATTAATAAGCCAATATAATACAATCCCATACAATTAAATTTGAAATTCACAAATTAATCCAAATGAAATTTAGTGGATTGTGTAAATTTGATAAAAAAAAACCATTTTTCACCTAAATATTTAATTTGCATTGATTCCTGTAATAAAACCTTGAAGAAATCTACTGTGTAAAGGAAAAACACTATGTTTATCTGTGTAAGACTGTTGTTTATTAAGAAAATGATGATTAAATCGTTGCACACGTAATATACATATATAAAAACCGTAGATAATAAATAATAATAAAATTATTTACTCATATAATTATGTAGTTGTGAATATAAATGGACTAAAAAAATATATGAAAGGAATTTTTCTGAAATATAATAAATTTTGCCAACATGCAATACAATAATGTATAATATTATAAAGGTGGAAGACGCCATAAAACACGCCTAATTGAACACATGTTGGTCTATAAATGGTGTGGAATTTGTGCCCCCTTTTCTATAGAATTTTAAAGCCGGTATTATTGAATCCATGCCAAAAATTATAGACAAAAATTACATTATTTGATACACAAATTAACTAATATGGTATGAAAATGATTGGGGAAAGTGGACCGGTACAGCCGGTGAAATGACTTGCAAACAAGCGTGGTAATGGCATTCCATTTACACAAAGAATGATTTTGTAAGAAAAACGTGGCTTACCTCGATAACAATTCGGCCAACTGGCTGATTATCGGCAGTCATATCAAAGAAAACTTTTGGTAGACCCATTTTGTTGCTAAATTGTCTTAAAATATTATTTGTTGTATTCAAGAACAGCGAACTTGTAGAACGACCGGCGAATGCGCTCTGAAATGATGAAAGACAACCGGCTTGTCGGGAAAGGACGAAGAGGGCCATGTTGGATAGGAAGTTACTGCGCTAGTCAAAAACCAATCGAAATTCAACAAATCGATAAGAAAATTTAAATATTACTGCCTTACTTTCAATTATTGCTTATCAGAAATAAAATATGTATACGTTAAAAAGGATATCCGTTGTTTAAATTATTGAAACTTATGTAATTACGATTGAAAATTGTTTTACTAAATGTGTCACGTGATCATTGAAACTTGAGAATTGGGTACAAAAAACAAAAAATAATTATTAAATATTTTTTTATTAATATATTATTACGTATAAATCAAAAATAAAAAATAAAACCATTTAATTTTAAAATAAAGTATTTAAAACTTTGCTGTCGATAAGAGCGCTACCTTTTTTATTCTTTAAATTAAATCCCCACTAGAGCCCTCTATAATTTCTTTGTCGGAGTATTATACATTTCATTTTAACAGCAATTTAAATTTGATTTTAATTTAATTTATTGAAAACTAAAGTAATGGCATTGGGCTTAAGACATTTAACAAACAAACTAGTAAATTTCTCGTGTATTACATCAACAAGAACTCATATCCTCAACTCTGAAATAATTCCTAAACAATTTTCTTACACTCAATGTGACAAGGTAATTAAATAATTCTATATTTATAAAAGAATAAACAAAATATTCCATAAATTATGATTACATTTTATAATGTAATGTTACCTATTTTAGTATGATCGTAAAATAAAACATATTTCGCAAAATTATGAAATATTAATAACTTAACCTCAAATATGACATAATTTTTTAACTTTTTTCCAGTTATCTACTCAATCCAAACCGTATAGGTATGATAAGAAATTAGACAATGGTGTAAATGTGGATAATCGAGAATTAGCAAGTGATATAGTAACAAAGGAACATATTTTTAGTATAGAAAATAATTTAGAATTACAAAAATATATCGTAAAATGTAGTCAATTGAAAAATGATGATAAATCACCTCCACCACCAAATAACAAACCTAGTGAAGAGCAATTAGACAAAATTTATCGGGCTTTAAGTGAATCCTTACCAGTTTTGTTCATAAAACCAATGGACTACAATATTTACCACGCGAATATGATTTTTGAAGATAATATTCGTGGCATTAGAACCGAGTAGGTTTTATATTTTATAATATCGAACATATTTACATAAGCTCTTTTAGAGGTCTGTTTAATTATGTTAAACAAGTCAGTTTATTACGTACAGTTGGTCATTTGAAGTTTGCGTATGTAAAATTTGAAATATTGAAAATAACACAACATACAGAGGATTCTTCAATTAAAATACGATGGCGCATTCGTGGTTTATCTGCATTGAAAGTGATGTTTACATTTTGGAAATACAAATTATGGAATTATAAAGAATTGATGGATAAAACAGAAGTGTTTGTTACATCAAATTTAATTATTCCATTGTCTTTTTTATTTATTTAGCTTATTTTAGGTGGTACGACGGTTTTTCAACGTTCTACGTAAATGGAGATGGACTAATAGTTAAACATATAGCTGACAAAGTAATAAATTTTATATTTTAGAATTAAAATTGAAAAAAAATGTTTTAGATGATGCCCGATTCGAATACGGCAACCCAACAAACACAATCAACGCCACCTATAGATGCAGCTAAATTAGCTTTAATCATTGGAGTTATTCCGAAATGCTATATATTTGAATCGCTTGTTTAAAGAAATAAACCAAAACCACCGACAACAATGAAAATTGTTCATGCATTTTACACACTTAAGGTAAATAATTTATTGTTTGTAGTAATTGTGATTATATTTTCTATAAAACAAAGTAGGAAAATTATTTATTTTACTGTTATATGAATGTTAACAAAAAAAGAGAAAAACTAGTGAACGTATCAATATTTATTTAATATTAAAAAAATAAATAAATTTAAAACAACTATTAATTTATTTTGTACGTCAACTTTCTGCCACTGCTTGTATTGTAACATTATGTCTTTGTTCTTGAACTTTACCTAAAATTAAAAAACAACAAAAATTTAAGTATTTGATTTATGTTTTTGAAGGAAAGTTACCTCGAGTTTTTAAAATTTTTTCTAATCCATGTAGTGGTGATTCAAACAAGATACATAGTAAAAATGCTATGGAAAATGTTAAAATTAAATGAGCTAGAACTTTAGTAGCCTAAAAGAAATTATAATTAAAAGATTTAATGATTGTTTTTTTACATTTTACGCACTAATTCGAAAATACTTAAATAAGCTGGCTGTTGTATTGTGCCTATACTGTAAATTTCCACAAAACCATTCACTAAATAAGCACAATAAGTTAAACGACTTAGTGGAATGAAAGTTTTCCAAGATAAAAATCTATTTACCAATGCTGCAAATTTTTAATTAAACAAATGATTCATAAAATACAATTAATTTCGTTTGATTTACTGGCATTATCAGTGACACATGCTAAAATAATCCAACTAATCGCTAAACTCCATGCAACACGATGAAAAGCTGCATACGTTGCAGATTCAAATGCATTCGTTTCATGTTCTTGATTGAAGAAAATTACTATTGAGAACATTGAAATCAGACCAAATATTGTAGCAATTAACCACCCACACCAGATTAAATATGAGGACATTTTAGTTCTAAAATAAATTAATTTAAATCTTAAGTTTTACTTAAAATGAAAATGTTTTACCCTGAGGACTGCAATTTGTGCACTAAATATCCTAAAGCTACACCAATAAAATACGAACTGGCTCTCATATGAGTTTTTATATAGACATTAACGAAATAATAATTGCTAGACAAATCAGTAATTTCTCTAAAAAGCAATTTACAATTATTGGTAATAAATTTTTTTATTATCTTACGGAGCGTATGCTAGAAAAGTTGGATCGTAATTATTTGCAAATGTTATCCAAAATGGAATTACAACTGTTATTACAATTGAAAATAATAAAACAATTTCACCAGCTTTTTTCTTCCACCATAATAAGTAAATTAAACCAGGTGCAACTATGAACAAATGGTAATCAACAGCTAGGTACCAAGATTGAAACATACACTAAAAAATAATAATTATAATATTAATTTCTAAATTGCATCTTGCGCTTTTTATATTTATTTTAATTTATGCAAATAATAGTTATAAATAATATAGTTATAATATGTATAAGTTTTACACTTTATTCATATTAGATTAATAATAAAAATTATAAATAGATTTTTTTGTCAATGACGGTATTTTCCTTATAGTATAATATTATTGAATAAAAAACAATTTTAAATGTATAAATTCGTCCCACGTTGTAACTGATCAAGGGAACAGTTCAATTTTATTCATATTACATACGAATAACGTTTAAATTTGTTTAAAATTTTAAGGTTGAAAGTGTAAACTTTTCCTAGGCAAGTTTTTTTTGTTAAATATGCAATTATTACCAGCGAATTTGTGTTGACATAGTTGTTAATATACAACAAATTCGTCCACCAAGACTCGATGCAGCGATCTCTTTCTAGTCCAACTTTTGAGTTCCAAAGAGGGCCATCTCCCAAACGATATAAAACTGTCATATACAACATAATAACAATAGCATATGAAGGTGTTAATCTGTAACAAAAAACGAATAAATTTATAATTTGTTTGTTTTCTTTTTGGAATTTTCCTTGCCTAACATATCGTCCAATATAAAGTACAAGAACATTCAAACGTCCCTTTCTTTTCTCCAATTCTAGAAGTAATAATCGACATAATAAAAATCCACCAACAAGTAAAAATGTATCCACTAATAGTACGCTATTCAAAAATAAACTGTTTTCCATTTTTAATGACATCTAAGAATTTGTTTAAAAAATCATTTAATTTTCCTCAATGTTAAATCCAACTTACATACGATAGAAAGTTTACATTTTCTAATGGACCTCCAATAATAAATACTAAACTGTGTCCACTAATTATAAAAGCCATTGATAAAAATTTAATACCAGCTACACATTCTAAATTTAAATCGGATGGTTTTGTTTGTAGAAATTTATGTGTATTTCGAATAATGGAAAAGCAGAAAATGATTTCTTTGTGGATGCTCGTTTGAGATCTGGCTGCTTCCACATTATAAGCTGTACATTTTTTACGATTTCTTATAAACCAGTAATGGAAACCTGAGGCCATAATAACGAAAATCAAAAATATTCCAATAACACATCTAAAATTCGAAATTTTTTTATATTTGTTTTGTAAATTAACGTATTTTTACCCATAAATAATTTCACCAGTTCTTAGTGGTTGCTTTTTATTTACATAACAATTGTTTTCCTTTACTTGAACATCAACTGGGCCAATATTGACTGCAATTGAAGTAAAAATTTCACGGACAAATATTGAAGCATCATAAGATGTGCAAGAAGATGGTAAACAAATACCCCAATGGATAACTTTATCCCGAAATTGAAAACGATTTGGATGCTGTAACAGTTTGTTTCATTATTTTTAATAGTTTTTTTTTATGATTTACCACTGAGGAAGGTTGACTTCTTATTAATTTCACATCAGCTAAGCAATATTGTCCTTGGATTGGGGTATTATTGGTTGAAACTTGTGAAAGGGGTTGAATTACATTAACACATTCATCAAAATTGCCCAATTGGTAATAATTTCCATATAAAATGCCAGTTGGGAATTTTGGAAATGAATCAAACACTAAAAAAAATGAGGAAATGAAAGAAAATTTAAGAAAAAAATTGTTTATTTATTGATTATAGGAATTTTTTCATAATTTCAGGGACAAATCAACTTTTTTTATTAAGATATATAAATAAAAACATAAATATAACAAATTATAACATAATCAATTCGTTTATTGATTATTGTTGATAATTAAAAAAGTGGCTGTTTTTATTTCTAGTGACGTTGCTTTTTTCAAACGCATTTAACATTTTTTTACGTCTAGAACTTACTCTCGATTGGTAATAACTCTACAAGAACCTTGGTAATAAAACTAGTAAGGTCATGGAACTATATTTCAAATTTCATTAACAATACCATCAACTATAAAAAACCTACACGCATAAATTTAAACTTCAACGCAACAATAAAATTTTCATAAATTGTTTATTTACTATTTAAGGTAAATTGTAAATTGTTTTATTTGAACTTGCTTTACTTCTTCCTGATTAAACTGTAATCTGTATTCATGTGTGATAGTATCTTGTATGTTGTTGAAAAGAAAAAAATTAATTTGCTTAAATTATTCATTGTGATGAAAATAAAAACAAAGAAATACATGATGTGCCCACCTAAGTACCAATGCCATTTGGTACATTATTCTAATTCTGCATAGAGAAAATAACTAATAATTTATTATTATTTTTTTTAATTAAACATTTCGCTATAATTTATTGTGGTTTAGTTTTTAATTGTTTTTAATAATTTCTGATGATGTGTGCAAACATGAATATTAATTAGAATGAAAACATTATGCAATTTATAAATCTTATAATTATTTTTAATAACACAAAATACCATCTATTCTTGTTGAATTTACATAAAAATTTAGCCTTTAAATCTAAGGAAGACCGTGAAATTTATGTATGGAAAATTATTAAATATAAATATCTAAAAAAGTGACTCACTTTCAAGGGTCCATCGTTCTTCATTGGCAATTGCCTCTAGTACCAAATTTATGTCCTCTATACAATTTTTATTTTCCAATTTTTTTAACACTTCTAATACAATTTTTAAATTATGTGGAAAATTTAAATTGCTTGAGGTCACTTCACCACTACTATTTACTAAAAATGTAAGTAAATATAAATCTATTTACTTAATATTTAATTATTTGCAAATAAATGCAACTTATTGGTTTTTAATGGACAAATTCGAACTTACTTTTCCTGGCATTCATATATTGTCCTAATAAGAATCTTGGTTGTAAATTTACTTCCGATTTCAAATTCATAACAACTGTATCATTTTCTGATGAATTTGCGTTTGTCCAAAAAATACACAAAATTAACAAGAAAAAAACTTTTTTTCTTACACTGGCAATCATGTTTAGAAAATCACCTTGTTAGCGATTTGAATGAATTCGCGGTAATACTACACACGTTCTCTCCAATAATTCATACCTATTTGAAGTTGTCTAACGGAGGGGACTGCGAAAAACTTGATTTTAATGTCAGCAAATTTTGGTAAAATTGATTGTTTTTTTTTGCGGACCGTGCAATAAAGTTTTTTACCTGTTGAGAAGCATTCTTAATTATTCTATGAGGAATCTTAAAAAGGTCACCTTTTAATAAAATTATAAAAGAACATGTTCAACGAAGTTTTGTTTTGATTTATTACTAGTTTTTTATGGAAAAATTCAATGGTGCGTATTTTCAACTGACATTTTCTACTACATCAAATTACATAATTCACAAGATTATGGTTTCTGATTAAATTTCGTTAAGGATGGAAAAAATAAAATCCTGATTTTAAAATCAACTAACTTCTTTATGTACATAATTATTCTACTTAAATAGTTTTAAATACATATTTATCATTTATTCAATATTAGCGGTTCCCAATTAACAGCTTTCTTCACAAATAAATCAGTACGTCCTAAATTATCCAAAAGCGTAATCTAGAATAATTCCAAATAACTAAATAAATCATTTTAAAGCTGGAAATTTTACCTGTTTTCGAACATATTTGACTAAAATTTCTAAATTTTCTGGATCTACATAATTTCGTTGGTACATTCTCCTCCAAATAGCTCCAGCAAGAACAACATCGTCCGACTGAAGACCCTCATCGTATGCAATTAATGCAGCTTGTAATTGTTCGGACAATTCGAATACTTTTGCTCGCATTTCAGCTGGATTTACAGCTCCAATTTTTTTAACACGTTGATCGACATCAGCCCAAAGTGCTTCGACTAATCCATTACGTAATTCACGACCATCCTGTCCTTCGGCCATAGCCCTAACAGATAACATCCAAATGTGGAGTTCCGTAACAACAAACCATGAATAAAATGTATCGGGTAGTTGAAGTATATGGAAAAAATCAACGTAATTTGTTTTGTCTACTATTTCTTCATACAGCATATATGCTGCTACTCTAACTCTCTACAAATATAACTTCAATTAATAAAGAAAGGTTGGTTATTATACTGTAAAGGTGTTTACAGTGCTGTGTAGTTTGAAAAAAGGTAATTTCTCAAGAATTTTAACCACTAAACTCTTTTTTTCTGCTGTTTCAACCGTAGAAACAAATCGACAAGAACATACTTGGACAGGAAGGTGTTTATTTGCTTGTATATTGAAAATGGGGCCCATTTTTGCCATAGTTGAGTATTTTTTACCAAACTGTTTGTAGAACAAATATTATATAAAGTTATTACAAATAATGTGAATGCTATTGTAACTTACATTCCTATTAAATACATACTGTACTCTGATTAATTTTGGTAAATTCATTGTAGTTTTTATTTATAGAATTAATATAATTTATTTGTTAAAGAAACTGCTAAAAATGCTTTTTTTATTAAAAATATGTGAGGTTAAATCTCTCAAATTTATGTTTATGTACACTATTGCCATCTGTAGTTATCAATTTGTATATATCTATTAAAATGGTGGAGGTTGATCTATAAAGGTACGTAAAATTAATAAACATTTTTTTCAATAATATATTAATTAATTTATTACACAATATATACATCATTCGAAAGCTTGAACTTTATTCTACATATAGGTATAATTTGCTTATTGTATAATTATTTTAGTAACATTTTATTTTAGGGAGAGACAGAGTTGTCTTAATGACCTTATCTTGTAACATTTATTTAGGAAAATGAAATTTTCCAAGAAAATTTCTCGTTTTTACAATGACAAAGGTGATATTCTAATGTACTAATACATAATGTATTAAAATATAACATATTGATGACTGTAAATAGGATAATTTAAATAAGGGGTTTAAAAATTATTGCCGAAAACTTTTTCTTTTTTGCACCCAAATTCTTAATTATTTCATTGAAAAGTAAACTTAAACAGTCAAAATACTAATTTTTTTCATATTTGTTCAATTTAAATTCAATTATACCTATATGTAATTGTTATTTATAAATATTTGTAATAATGTTAAGCGCACACGTCCCTCAACTTTCGTGTCTCCAAAAGAACTGATTGGTTTTGTTACAAAGGCCATTTAGTATATTCGAATACTGCCCATTACAAAAGCTGAACATTACAAATATTTATATTTAGATTAAATTTATTTATCTCTGACATTTATTCTTTATGAATAAAAATATGTGAAGAATATTTTGCGAAATCAAAACAAAGACATTTTTGCTATAAACTCAAAAATTTATTGAAAACAATATAAAATTATATTAGTTTAACGAAAAATAAGGTAAAAATATGAAAATATTGTATCGTTTATACGTCACGATAAGGGGAAAGGTGTTTTAAATCAAAAGTAAGGTTAATTATTTCTTTATAATTTAGTTACAATGGCATCGAAGAACAACAAGGGCAAAATTAAAAAGCCTTTGGGCACCACATTAGGTAAAGGTACAAATCAAGAAGATGATATAGATTTGTCACATATCCAAAAACCGATTCATACGAGCGTATTTGGTTTGAAGGAAGTATTTGAACTGTTTAAAAACGCTACCAGCGAGGTATTACTCAGAAAATTCAATTATCGCAAAATCAACTGTTTTCCAATGATTTCAGATAAAAAATTATATTACATATGAGTGTGATATAATGTATGAATGTCGTACTTGTCGTACAATATTTCGCAGTTTAGCGAATTTCATATTACATAAGAGAAGTTATTGTTTGGAACGATTCAATCCAGTACAAACTTTGCACCAAGATGATATTCTTGTAAGAAAATAAAACAATTTAATAATAACTTCGATTTAATGTCTTTTTCATTAGGAAAATGTTAAAGACGACAATTGCATTAATACCGATGAAGACAATAATAAACTTGTAAAAAAGAAAACATTGGATGATGTTATGAATATGTTGTCGGAGAAACAAAAAAAGGAAGTTGAAGTTAAGGTAGACATTAAAGAGGATGTAAATACGATTGTCTTGGAGAAAATTGAAGAAAACTCAACCGCAGTCTTTCAAACATCTTTTAAAGTTAATAAAAATGTAACAGATTTAATGAAATCTGAGGTGAATGCAGTTATTCTATATTATTTTATTAAATAAATATGTATTGGTATCTTGTAGGTAATGGAAATCCACAGCATTTTAGACAATGATGAGGCAGTATTAGATGCGAATGGAAAAGTGTGCAAATTCCCATTAAATAAAAACCTCCGTTGCTCTGAATGTGGAATGAACTTTTCCACAAAAAAAACTTTAGACAGTCATATTAATTATAAACATAATAAAAATCAAATTGTGTTCCTTTGTCCAGTCTGTAAGGACACATTCGCTAATGCTTGGTCAGTTTATAGACATTTATATAAAGTACATCGTAAAACAGCTACACAAATTCGTCGATTACGCGAACAAATTCATAACAGTTGCATTAGAAAAGAGGAGAAACCAATTAAAAAGGAAGAACAACAATTATTTGATAAAGCAGAAAGCCAGGTGGATGTTAATTTATATGATTTTCAATTGAATTTTATCATAAATTTAATTTCCAGTGGTTAAATAGCGTTGATGGTGAAATTGATGTGCAAATGTGTGAAAAATGCGGCAAAAAGTTTGGTAGAAAAGCAGCTTTACAATCACACACACAAATGTGTTTGAAAAAATCAGCAACTTGTAATACTAATACCAGAAGAAAAGAATCTGAGAAAAGTATAAAGACTAATAGTTCCGAAGAAATCGATAATGAAATCAAAAAAGAAGGTGTAGTGGAAAAATCTGAAGAAAACGATCCAAAATTCGCAGTTGAAGAAGATTTATGTGATTTAAATGCAAATAACAAAGTTTTAGAAACTGAAAGGCCAACTGAACTAAATTCAGCATCGGGTTCCGTTTCAGATAGTGACGATGGCAGCCAAAAAAGTTTATCATTACGACGGAAAAATAAACTAGCATCATTAGATACGGAAAGTATGTTGAAAATAATTGGAATTGGAACTGAAAATGAAACAAACACATTAGAAATTAATCAGACTGACTTGGACTGTGATAATAAACGATATCAAAAACATGTTCCACTTATATTACGACGTAATAGTTCTTTACTAAGTAAGGAAAGTGTGGAAACAAATAATTCTAGTGATGAACAGCCATCTACATCGAGTGCAAATAGTGTTATTGGTTCAACAGATGACTTAGACGAACAGGACGATAATGATGCTGATAATGACAATGATAATGATGCATCATCAACACCTGAAAATCCATTAAAACGTAAATCACCATCTCCAGATTACGTACAAGATAAAATACCGAAAATTGAGTACATTGATTTTATTGACGAATATACACATAATAATTTCGTACCAAAAATGAAGCCATATGTTGATACGAATGAAGTAATGTGCATTCCATGCCAAGAAAAGCATAACACATTAAAATCATTGTGGTTGCATATGTCGAAACATTTCTCTTGGTATCGTTTTCAATGTAGCCATTGTTCGTATATCAGTTTTTATAAAAGTGATTGCATGAATCACATTAAAGAACATCAACTTGATAATGATAATAGTGAATCAGCACAAATATTGCCGATTCCTTGTTGGAAAATAGCAACAATGGCGCACGAGTTTCAAGCAAATGAAGAAAAGGTGTACATTAATGAAGATTGTGATGAGGAAAAAGATACTGATTTATTGGAAAATGTAGAAGTAATTGAAACAGATCCACTTAAAGTTGAAACTAAAGAAGAGAAACCGAAGAGAGTGAAAAAAAAACTTAAGCAAAAGGTTATTACGTCTAACCGACCAGTAAGAAATCGTCAAGTCAATAGGAAATATACGCAAGGTGATTTTCTTTACGATTTAGGAGTATTGAAATTGAAAGAAGCCAATAAAAATGTTAAAAAGCCGAAAAAGAAAAATATTTGCCGTCCTATTAAATCTCAGAAAGAGAAGCCAACGGATTTATCGTTAGATGACTTAGAAGAGCCACCGTCGCCAATTCAACCAACTGTTGTTGAAGAAAATTACGATTCAGAAGAAGATTCGGAAGAGAAAACTTATTCGATTTTAATGCCAATGGAATTTTATCCAGAAGCGGAAAGTTCTCAGCAATAATTTTTAGTTAGTTCCTCAGTATTTAGTTCTTTATTAATGATGGGATTTTAAGACAAAATGTAATTCCATATAAATCAAATGAATTGTATTTATTACTATGAAAATAAATTTATTTATTAATAATTTTTGTATTTTGACTAAAATACCTAAGTACAGACATCTTGCGGTAGCTTGGTGCAATCATGGTGGGTTTGTTGGTTTGCTAAACAGACAACGCAACATCTATTTGCAAAAAATAATGCAAAACAAGCATTTATTGAAATTGTTTTGGTGTTTTATTTGTGCGTAATGATAATCAAAACAATTAATTACTTTTTTTTGTGCATATTGTATAAATTGAGTAGATTAATTGGATGATGATTTTAACACTGTTGTTTTGTTTGTGAAACTGTCAAATTCCATATACAACAAAGCGGTGGAAATGGCGTCGGATAATGAAGCCTCTTCGTGTGAAAGTGATCCAAATTTTGCTGTTATATGTGCATTTTTTGAAAAATTTGGCAGTACATGTGGCTTAAATACTATCGATTTTTTAGATCTACAAGCTATGCTTGAAAATACACAAGAAGGTAAACGGAAACCACTACAAACTATTTTAACATTCACACTTGACCCTGAATTGCAATTATTAATTGTTTATTTACTAAAGAGTTTCATTGAAATACCTTAATTTATTAATATTTTTAGTTTCACAAGTATTAGTCGACTTACATGTAAAACTTTTACGGAAAGCAAGAAAATCTGTATCGAATGAACGTTGGGAAAGGGCTGTAATTAAATTTTGTCACGGATTTTGTTCTCAAGATGCGTGGGAAATTGAACGATTTGGTTATAAGAAGGCACGAATATCATCAAAATTACGCATTTTAAAAGTATATAACAAACCAGCAAAAATAATATACATATTTGAGTTTTATATTATTGTAAATTCACAGGAATTACTTGAAATGCAATTTGATTACAACATTAAATTCAAAACTGAAATCAATCGGATGTCAGCAGACGAATTAAGATCACAACCTCTTGGACGTGACAAATCTGGACACGCATATTGGTTCCAGAGCGATGAAAACTATCAAATCAGAGTTTATAAAGAGGATTTGGACGAAGAAACTTGGACGCTAGTTGCAAAGTAATCAAATCGCCTATTTTTATTTTTTCTTTCTAGTCTCCTTTTTTTTATAAATGTGCTGTATAATTAGAGTAGAGTTTTTAACGTTTTTGTCACACTCCTTATAAATATCTCGCTAATTCCAGAGACAGAGATGGACTGGTTAATTTAATCACCGACTTAAGCGATGGTGATTCAAAATTAAGTTCTGATTCGGCAGCAAATGAAGACAGTAACAGTTTATCAGAGAAACCAATAATCGATACTGGACAAGTGGATTCAAATACATCAGACTCGAAGAAAAGTTTAGAAGATAGTGAAGATTCGTGTGAATCGAAAAAAATTGAATTAATGAAACGTGAACGTGAACTAGATAATAATGATGGTGGTGAACGTGATGTGAAAAAGTTTAAATCAGATGTGATTGTTAGTGAGACAATTGAAGAGCCTGTATTGAAAGTGACTGGTGTTGGTTCGGGTATAGATAATGAAACATTAAATCCAATTGTTGGTGACGTAATTGAAGAAGATGTGTTTTATGTGTGGGGTATGGGTAGTGGTGCAGAATGTCGAACTGGTAATGAAGGCAATAAAAGTGACTCAAATAACACAACAAACGATAATAATGATTCCACAACAAATCTAGACAGTATTAATAGTAATAAAAGTGTTTTAAGTGACAATAATACAGTTCCTAAATGTCCATATAAACTAGGCACGATATATGATACAAAGACTGATAATAAATCAACTTCAGCATCAATTAAAAGTCCTACGAAGAAATCTAGATGGGATGTTGAAACAATTATTAGTGATAAAACTAATAATAAAATTGATGAACCATGTAAAAGTGATGAAATCGATCAAGTACCGAAAAAACAGCCAATGTTTTTCTTTGGACGTGCAGCATTCCCATTTAAATCGCCACCAGCTACTATGGGTTTTGGTATAAGTTCTATTTCTAAAGTAGAAAATGTACCAGAGAAAGAGAAAATTGAGGAAAAGAAAGAAGAAAATTGTATAGATGAGGACAAACTAAAAGTGGAGCCTGAAATAAGTGAAGAAAGTACTTGTAATTTAACTGAAAGTACCGAAAATAAAAAGCAAGATGTTGTTAGTTCAGAAAATGTACAACATAAAGAGGAATTAGCCGAAGATAAAAAACAGAAGGATGTTGTTAGTTCAGAAATCGTACAAAATAAAGTCGAATCAGCCGAAGATAAAAAGCAGGATGTTGTTAGTTCAGAAAATACAGAAAATAAAATAGAAGAGGTAAATAAAGATGTTGTTGAAGAAATTCAAGATGAAGTACGATCTATTTCAATCGACGAAAATAAAATTGGTGTCACTGACACAGTTTCTAGTAAGGAAAATATTTCGGAAAATCTTGAAGAAAGTATAAAAAGTATAAATATTGCTGATGAATCATCGAAAGATACTGAAAATGTTCAAATTCTGCCCGAAAAACAAGCAGATATTTCAAACATTGAATCTGAAACTCCAAGCCCAAAATTAGAGGAAAAAACTGACGATAGTTCGAAAGAAACTAACTTAGAAAATATTGAAACTGTGCCTAAATTAAATACTCAGACTGAAACTGACATAAATTTGACAAAAACAAGTGAAAAATCTACTGACGAGAGTAAAAATACTTCCATTGATGAAAATACTGAAGATACTCTTATCATATCTGAGGAAAAAAATAAGAAAATTGTCTGTGAAACTTCCCAAGAAGTGCCTAATGATCCACGATTAGATGAATCTATTACAACAAATTTAGAATGTAATGTTAGTGAGAATAATCAGGAAAAAGAATTTGAAACACCAATTAATTTAGAAATGACAACAAAAGTTGAGGCTTCAAGTGATAAATTAGATAACAATCCAGTACCTGTAAAAGAAATAGTTTGTAAAAAGAAATTTGCTTATATTTGTGGTACGAAAAATGAAGATAATGATCATAGAATGATTGAACAAGCTGAATCATCTAAGGCAGCTAAGCAACACGATATTAATCTAGAAATTAATGACTTAAATAGAGAAATATCAACTGAAAAACAATCTACAGAAGGTTTAAATTTAATTGTAGAACAAAAAACAAACTTATTACCTGAAAAAGATTCAGTTTTAAATAAAAATACATCGGAATTGTTTAAAGAAAATACGGAAACAGCCGTTGATCTTAGTCAGAAAGCAGACAGTTCCAGTGTTCAAAAAGTTCCAATTGATTTACATTCAACTTCAAATTCCGTGGAAATAAATAAAATACAAGAAAGTGTCGAAAATAAAAATATAATTGATCCGAAACCGATATTAAATGAGGAAATATCGAAAACAACTCATGTAAATGTTGAAGATTCTAAAGTACAAATGAAAAAACCTGCAACTGAAATGGTTTGTTTGAAAAAAGTTGCGTATATTTGTGGTAAAAATGACGAAAGTAATATATTGACTGAAACGAAAGATTCAAAATTGAATTTGGTAACGAATAAAAGTGCTATTGAAACCGAATTACAACCTGAATTAAATGACAGTATTAATAATAAAGAATCTCCTGATTCGACTGAGACTGAAACGGAAATTTCTGATATTACTGTAAATAAAACTGTAGTAGAGGAAAATTTAGAAGAGAAAGTAGTCAAAGACGATGAAATATCTAGTGAAAAAGTAAATGAAAATATGGCAGAAAGTAAATTAAATGTTGATGCAATAAATAAAATTGAAGAAAATACGCAATTAGAATCAGATTCAGTCAAAATACAAGAAAATATATCTGAAAAATCGGAAGATTTGACTATTGAAACGAAACCAACCATTTTAAGTGCTAAGGAAAACAAAGTTGTCGTTACAATTGTTGATATTGTACCAGCAACATGTGATTTACCATTGAAAAATGAAGAATCACTCTGTATTGACATATTATCACCACAAAATTTAAAGAATGCTCAATTAGAATTAGACGAAACCAAAAAAGACAGTATAAAGCAGGAGGAAAATTTGGAAACTGCAGTTAACAAAGTTGATCTAGTTGAAACACAGAATGTTACTGAAATAAACGAGCCAAAAAGTGAACATCATTGTGCAGAAGAAACACCAGTAAAGGATATATTAGATAAAAGTGATAATGAAAACAAAGAGGAAGACGCGAAAAAATTACAATCGTCTGAAAGTGACTTAAAATCAGGTGAAGACGAAAGTAATGTGAAAAAATTACGTGCAATTCGAAAATCGAAAGATTCATTAGAAAATGTTCAAGAAATTGATATTCCAGAAACACCAAAAGAAGAGAAAACTACCGAAATTGTTAAAAATGATGAACCAATCGATCTTGCTTTAGACTGCAAACAAACAGAACCGAAATCACATCATTCAAGTCCAGCAGCTTCACCAGCTTCATTAGGATCAGATAGATACGATGACAATGATATGCATAATGATGAAGAAACTCCAGAAAAAGACCCATTAACTATAAAGGAGGAAGAAAGTATTACTAAAGAGGAACCAGAAACGAAAAAACCATTAAGTTTAGCAAATTTCTCAATGGATTTTAATGAAGATGCACCTGTTGTTTTACCAGCTATCTTAACACGTGCATTACGAAAACGTGGCCATGAGAGTCCAACAAATACACCCGATGTGGAAGAAGAAGAAACTGGTGGTAAAAAAATGAAATTGAAAGGTAAACGTATAATTGATGTGAATTTACGTAAAAGTATTGAAATGAAAAAAGAACAAGAAATGAGTAGTAGTGAAGAGGAAACTATTGAGAATAGTGTACAAGCATCTGAAGCTGAAGTGGAAGGTGAAGAAGAACCAAAACCGAAACCACCAGCAAGGAAAAAAGGTAAAAAAGGTAAAGGAAAACGTAGAAAAGGAAAATCCAAACCGCCAACCGCAACAAATGCTGAAAATGAAGAAGCAGATCCAACAAAAGTGGTGGAAAAGAAAGTGAAAAGAGATTCTGGAACGAAAATGACGCGTATATTAAGTAATTTGGGTATAAAACCAGATGAAATTGATGATTTACCGCAAGTTGGTGTCCGACAATCACGTCGGCTAGCCCAATTACGAATACGTGAACAATCTGAAACGAAACGTGCAGAAAAACCAAAAGAACCAGAGAAAAAATTGAAAAGCAAAAAATCAGAAGAAGACAAAGATTATAAAGCAGAGAAAAGAAAACGCAGCAAAAAAGAACATTCCCCACTTCCTGAAGATGAAGAAGAAGTTGAAACGAAAAAATCGAAAAAGAAAAAGAAATCTAAAGATCCTAGAAAATTGTTTGATGAAAATAAACCATGGAAATCTAGTAGTGATTCAAGTTCATCGCTTGAAGAGGAGGAGGAAGAAATTGAAGAGGAAGAGGAGGAAGTTCCATTAGAATTAAAATCAGATCATGAGTTTTCACCAGAAAGTGACATTGAAGATGATACTGAGGCCCAACCTTTAAAACGAGCACGTACAGCAAGAAAAGAATCCGATATTGAAGAAGTCGACGATTGTCCATGTCAAAAATGTGGTAAATCTGATCATCCTGAATGGATTCTGCTTTGTGATAAATGTGACAACGGTTGGCATTGTTCTTGTCTTCGACCACCACTATTAGTAATACCGGAAGGTGATTGGTATTGTCCGCCTTGTCAACATGTAAGTTTATTTTTAACTATTTCTATGAAAATTTTTACAATTTTATTCAAATTTTCCAGATAAAATTACTAGAAAGTTTGCAATTGAAATTAATCGAATATGATAAGAAATTAAATAAAAAGACAATAGAAGATCGTAGAAAAGAGCGTCTAGCTTACGTTGGTATAAGCTTAAATAATGTCTTACCAAGTAGAGTGCCGGAAGTGCGTAAAAAACGCAGTCGTCATTCAACTGAAGATCATTCAAATTCATCATCAGAAGACGAAGAGGATGAATCTGGTTCAGTTACTGGTAGTAATACAGAATCAGAAACAGATAGTGATGAACCAATATATCAATTAAGACAACGTCGTCAAGCGCAAAGCTACAAATTCAACGATTACGATGAAATGATAAAATCGGCCATACAAGATGAAATGGAAGCAGTAAAAGGTGCTGGTAATCAAGGCCGTGGTAAAGATATTGCAACAATTGTACAAGCTGAACAAAATGAAGAACAAGTTGAAGAAAAAGCAACAGTGGTTGAAAGTTCAGTGGTGCCTGAATTGAAACAACCAGTAGTACCAAAAGAAGAAGAACCAACAGAAGAACGTCTTGTTTATTCAGATGATGATGAACCAGTGAGACCGGTTAAAAAGAAAACATTTGGAAGAAAGAAACATAGAAAATTGAATAGCTTAGATATAAGTAGTGATGATGATGCTGATTCTGATGAAGATTTTAAAGGTACTAGTTCTGAATCAGAAGACGATGATTTTGAAGAAGAGGAACTACTAAGCGATAGTGACGATTATGTAAGAGGAAATAAGAGAAGGAAGAATGCTGGGCCGGTTAGGAGGTCCACAAGAGCAAGGGTGTCACGATATGATGCTGATTTCAGTAAGTAGTACTAATAGATAACTCTACTTTAATTTTAATTTTCTTATTTAATTCATCTTTAGTTAATGATGACAGCGATTCGGAAGAGGAAGAGGCTCCAAGAAGAAAGAAAAAACGTTCAATATGGGATGAATCAGCTTCAGAAGAATCAGATAGATCTTGGGGTCGTAGAAAGAAACGAACGAATCGTTCACAAAACACTCGACTAACTACAACTACAACTAAAAAGAAGAAATCTAAAAAGAAGAAAAAATCTGATGATTCTGATCCAGATGCGTATCGTAGAAAGCCGAAAATAAAGTTTGGTGGTTTAGATAGTAGTGATGAAGAAGGTGGTAGACGTACACGTACTAGAGGCAAAAAAACAACATATATTGATACATTAGGATCAGATAGTGATGATGAACCAAAAAAGAATACACGTCGAATTGAAAGTGATGAAGATGAGTTTGTATTAAATGAAGAAGATGACGAGGAAGAGAATGTAAGTGAAGAGGATGAAATTGAAGAGGAATTAAATGAAGATTCTAGTGAAGATGTTCCTGTAAAAGTTCCGAAAATAAAAATAAAGAAACCTGCTATACCAAATCAAACACAAACAACTGAAGTAAAACAAACAATTGAAAATGTACAGCCAAAAGATGGGGACGATGATGAGGAAGAACCAAATCCAATTGAACAGATGAATAAAAATTTAGAGGAAATGGATGAAAATGAAATGGAAAAAATGATGGAAGAGGAAGAATACGCTAATAAACAATTACAATTAGTTGCACTACAATTGGAAAAAGAGAAGAAACGTAAAGAGCGTGAAGCAAAGAAACTAGAAGAACAAACTAAAGAGGAGGATGATCCACATGTACCGAAGAAACGTGGTAGAAAACCCAAAGAAGATCAACAACCTCCTCCAATACAACCATTGCCACCTCCAATTCATCATGAACCAATCGTTAGTAATGTAGCAGCATTGATACATAATGATGAAAGTAATGATGAATTATCTGAACCACCTGGTGTTAGTTTACCACTTTTTGCTGAATTAGCTGCTAATGATGACATAAAGAAACGTGCTCGAAACAAACTTAAAAAACCATTAGAGGAAACTCCCACATTAGTTTCTTCTCGTGAACCAACACCAACATCTGACAATTCACAATCAAGTAATATTGAAATAGCAGCTCCCCCATTACCATTTTCACAAAGTCAACCAACGCCATCGGTTATAACGCGTATGCTACAATCGAAACCATTACAACAGCCGACAAATTATCAAATTGGCAGTATACGACCGAAACAATTTGCCACATTACCAGAAAATGAAGTGCTAGATGAGAATAGAGTACGTACAGCGTCTCCTGGTGGTCGCTTAATACCACCAAATCAATTTATCAGGGCTCCAATGCCACCCTATCGAATGCCAATGGGCGGCCATTATGGACCGCCGCGTGGTCCTCTTCCACCACACATTTACCATCGTACTATGGATCCGTCACCATCTGGTGGTGGGCCGATAAATATGGTCGATCCAACAACTTTACCACCAGCTGGTAGTCCGAATAAAAGTGATTCGCCAGTACCACCATATTCGACACGGTCGCCATCTGTTGGTCGTTTCCCTCCACCACAACCTACGGCGGCCCATACACGGCCGCCTTTGCATATGATGATGTCACATATCGGTCCTAGACCAAGTAATTTGTACGTACCGAATCCAAATGCACCACCATATTATGGCTCGTATCCACCGCCACCGCCAACTGAGGATGCATTGCCGCCAACAGCGTATCAAAGTGCACCGCCACCTCCACCGTATATTGAACATTTCCCTGGTGAGGTCGGTGGCGCTGCTGCTACTGCTGCTGTTGCTGGTGGTGGTGGTCCATCAGAAGATAATAGTAAATCATATGATGAAGAAACTGGTGGCGAATTTGGTGGTTTAGTTTCGTACTTTTCCAGTCAACGTGAAGACGATTTGGAATCATAGAACATTTAATTTAAAGATTACATAGAATTTTAGTTTTATTTAATGTTTGGTAAATTTTAGTAGTGGATTTTATTTTTAATACTAACTATATTTAATATAAAAACATATTTATATTGTACAGTGCAGACATAAGTATAACAATTTAGTATAATAATGAAAATAAGATTTAAAAAACAAAAGTTTTTTTTTGTACATTTTGTAAATAATTAAATAAAAAAGTGAATCATAACTTTTCTAGGTAGATAACTCAGAGTACTTTATGTCAGTAGAAATAAAATTATGGTTTTTATTGTCTACCTAAACTAATGTGTAGCTAACTATTTATATTTATTATAAACATATTGATGCTATTAATATATCCAACAATTGTACAAAAATTTCAGTTTGGTTCAATTTTTGAAAATCTATTTATTATAACCAAAGAAAATTATGGAAATTATACACTTTTAAATAATATTTTATTGTGTGCAATTGTTATAATGAAAATATACAGTTTTTCTTTCATAAAAAATTGTTTATTTGAATTGTAATTTTTTGTATATAAAATTTTATATACTATTTTTTCTATAAAAGAATTGTTTTCTGTTTGTAAATGTGTAAAATTCAAAATATAAATACATTTTTATTGTGCTTTGTTTTTTTATTTCTCCTATTTCAACACTAATTTTTATAGACAACCGTTTTATCGCAAAGAATTGAACATTTGTTAATAAAATTTCAAGAAATTTTGAATTTAAAGTTCGGTTACAAAGCAGAAAACTATAAATTTGACAATACACTTAACCTCAAACTTGTTCGTCTATTTTCGTCGTTTCCGTAAACGTTTTTTCCAAAGCATCCAACGCCATTTTCTTCATTTTATTACCAAATTGATTTTTCTTGTTTCTAACTTCGATTTCTATTAAAATAAAATCAATTCTGCAAAAAGTCTGAATGAACTTAAAATAAAGGTTTTATAAAAAAGATGATGACTGCTTATCAACAGGATCATATTGTCTTAAATGGTGGAAATACAGTAAGTAAATAATCGATTTGTAGGCGTTGAACTTAATATTCATTAAATCCGTATAATAAAATTTCATAGACAAGTGAAATGGATGTAAAAGAAGAAAGTGAAGCTGAACCGCCAGCACCCGGAACAGAAGAACCGCCACCAAAAATTCAACGGATAGACAGTGAGTATTAATTTCTACATATATTGTAAATATTAAGGTTTATTAGAGGCCCAAGTGCGGAACACCCATACTAATGTGCGAATGTCTGCTTGAGATGTTCCAGAATTGAGATCAGCCGGCTCGTAGCCACACAATGGACTCAGAAATGCTGTAACCGTAGCCTACACACGGTTACATGGTAGGAAAACAAGTAAATTACAAAATTGAGTTTGAGTATGAGTTTATTTTTTATACACAATCATTAGTTCCAACCATTTTATTTTCGTTTTTTATTGTTTTATGTTTTTGGTGTCAACTCATACTCATTCTATAATTCCGTTGAAAGCAAAATAATCAATGATTTGTTAAACGTTTTTTATAAATCCTCCTTCCCCGGTTAGTTTAGACATTTCTATTTTCTTTTTGTGTTTACAGATTGATTGATTCACTTAGGTGCAACAAAGTTTTGTTGAACTGTCCGACAATACCATCTACCACACGACAAATATGAATGAGAGATCTTCTACAATAATATGTACATAATTTATTATTGTGTTGCAGACAGATTTTTATGCAATTCTTTTTAACCGGTTTATTTATAATATTTAATTATAATTCATTATGTTCTTAGGTCTAATTAAACTGAGGCTGATCTAATTCATAATAAATACGAACAAAAATTGACACGGAATACGTAAAATTCCAACTTGTTTTCTAAGCATTATAAAATTCATGTTATAATTATAATTTTATAACATGAATGAATAGAATTTTATAATTTTGCACCGTTATTGTTGAATTTTTATTACACATTTTGCTTTGTTGTAGGTGAAGGAAGGAATTTTATTTATGATCTTGAACAGTCTGGAGAAGTATTTACAGGTAAAAAAATCAATTAATCATAAATTGAGTGCAATTCTTAACTCGGACATTGTTTTTAATTAGGGCCTGGGGCTAGAAGTAACACAGTGGCTGGTATTTTAGGTGGTGCACTTCCAAAATTAACATCAGAACAAACTGACACTGTGAGCAAAGCGAAGAAATACGCAATGGAACAAAGTATTAGGATGGTTTTAATGAAACAAACAATAGCATATCAACAACAGGTAAAAAATTGTTTTTTTTTTACAATTTTGTTTATACACAAGGGGTACATTTCCATTAAAAATACGATGTGTAGGTAGTAAAGAGATTATTTACGATTTTTGCAAATAATTCTAAATTTAGAACTACTTAGAAGGAATATTTTCGTTAAAACGGAATAGTACGAGGTAAATTTTGTAGTATTCCATTATAACTTAGTGCTTTGAATTTAACTTTACTATTTGATCCAAACTAACAATACAAAAATGTCTATTAAATAGATTAAGCACTCAACCATTTACTTTTGAGCAATGTTATAATTTCTTTAAACAATGATTACTTTAGAATATCTTTAAAAATAAAACCAGTAAACCTGTTTAAAACTATTTTTACAAACTCCTGGTAATTTTTTTAACAGTTACTCAGATTTCCGTCGGAAATCTACCCCACGCTTATACAAATAGTTGATTCAACAGTATTATGCCTGTTTGAATATTTGTATTGTTTTTAATTAATTAACTTTTGCTCCACAGAAAAATAAGACCTTCCAGAGACATCAAGTATTAGTTTTAATGTGCAGGTTAGTGCGTAGCTTATAAAATAGCACGCGCCCTTTTGCGAGGGGGCAAGAGCTTGCTCGCCCCCAAAAATGTTTTTTCTTTAAACATAAATTACAAAAAAAAAATCAATACAAAACAAAATCACATGAAATCACAAAAAAGAGTTGTGACATGGCACTTTTGTCCTCTGTTGCAGCAAATGGCTAGTCAGAGGACTCAGGTCCAGAGGCAGCAGGCTCTCGCCCTTATGTGCAGGTCAGCGTGCATTAAAATATACTTTGTTGCTCCTCTAATAACGTATTTATATAACTAATTGGTTTGTTTTGAGGTGCACCAATGTACTATTCATTTTAGAATTGCATGTATTTTAGCCTTCCATTCCATAAATCAACTTTCAATATGATGATCCAAATGTGTTTATTATTCTTGAGTTGTTGAGGAATTGTGATAAAGTTTCTCCAACTATGATTATTTAAAAAAAAATAGCTGATAAGATCTGATTGAATGTATTTTATACATATATACCTATTATGTACTAATTTTCATAAAATGCTATTACTAACAAAATAAAAATAATGATGATAATTAGTTGTTTAATGGAAATATTTTTAAAATAATTTCTTTAGAGTTTACGTTGGCAGTATAAGTTTTGAATTGAAAGAGGATACAATTCGTCAATCGTTTCTACCATTTGGACCAATAAAATCAATAAATATGTCATGGGATCCAGTTACACAAAAACATAAAGGATTTGCCTTTGTTGAATATGAAATACCAGAAGCGGCCCAATTAGCACTAGAGCAAATGAATGGTGTGATGATCGGTGGACGTAATATTAAAGTAGTTGGTAGACCAAGTAATATGCCACAAGCACAAACTGTTATTGATGAAATACAAGAGGAAGCCAAACAATATAATAGGATTTATGTTGCATCTATACATCCAGATTTAACTGAAGATGATATTAAAAGGTTTGCAAATATTTTTTTTCAATTTCCGTAAAATATTAAAATTTTTTATAATACAAATTACAGTGTGTTTGAAGCATTTGGTCCAATTATCTATTGTAAACTGGCACAGGGTAGTTCTGGTCACAAACACAAAGGTTACGGTTTCATTGAATACGAAACGCCACAATCGGCTAATGAAGCAATCGCCAGTATGAATTTATTCGATTTGGGTGGACAATTTTTGCGCGTTGGACGTGCAATAACACCACCAAATGCTCTAATGGGCCCATCGTCGGGCAGTAGTGTAATGCCAACAGCTGCCGCTGTGGCGGCTGCAGCGGCAACTGCCAAAATTCAAGCCATGGACGCTGTGGCGAGTAATGCTGTTGCATTAGGCTTGTCGAAATTAAGTCAAGCATCCACAGTTCCAGTTGTGACACCAACAGTGGTTCAGCCAGGAGTTGCTGCAGCTCCAACGACTGTTACGGCTGCGGTGCCAGCAGCTGTAATCCCACCACCAGGTCTGGCAATTCCACAATTAGGACAAAATAACACGATTCAACCGACAATTGTATCGACACCGGTTGTAGCACCAACAACGGCTGTTGTTATTCCACCACCACAAGTGGTAACGCCAACATTAAATCAACAGCCGACAGTGCTGCCGAATAAAAGTGGACAACAAGAGGCTATGAAACGGGCACAAGAGGCACAAATGAAACAGCAAGAGGAATTACAAAAGAAATTATTGGATCATAGTGAACCGCAAACGTTGCAACAGCAAGAGAATATGTCGATTAAAGGGCAAAATGCACGTCATTTTGTTATGCAGAAATTGATGAGGAAAGTCGATTCAAAGGTTGTGATTTTAAGGAATATGGTTGGTCCAGAAGATGTGGATGAAACATTACAAGAGGAAATTGAAGAAGAGTGTAGCAAGTTTGGTAATGTGGAGCGTGTTATTATTTATAATGAGAAACAGTCAGAGGATGATGAGAATGCTGAAGTAATCGTTAAGATTTTTGTAGAATTTAGTGAAACATCAGGTAAATAATTTAACGATTATTGTAAAATTTCTTTATTAATGTTTTTTATCGTTTCGCAGAAGCGGAAAAAGCCCGGGATGTTTTAAATGGACGATATTTTGGTGGTAGAATGGTGAGAGCAGCTTTATACGATCAAACATTATTTGATCATAGTGACTTTTCCGGTTAATAAATCTTCGTTTACTTCTTTTCTACTATGTAGGATACTTTTTTTACTACAATATAACAAAAAAAATGTTAAGCATTAAAATGAAATCAATGTTATTAATAAACAAGCTAAATTTTAATTTTTATTTGTAAATAAATTTGTGCACATACTATATACAAGTTTTACTTCTATACTGACTAGTCTTTTGTTCCTGGAATACGTTCATAGTCCGGTCTTTGAGGAAACGTTTCCATACCCTTTTCCAAGGGTGTCATTTTACCAGCTTTCGCTTCAACTTCGATAGCGTTTTTCTTTTTCATTTGCATTATAGCATAATTTTGTAAGACTTCTTGCTCAGTTGGTGGTTCCTTACGTCTACCTCTGAGCCATGCCTCCCATTCAGCTGGCATTTCTTGCATAAAATCATCCTTGTCTGGTGGTTTAAACCAACGATTTGCTTTACGTTTACCAATTGATGGATCTGGTGGTATTTCATAGTATTTATTTCCAAAGTAATCCGTGCCTACTAATGTGCCTTGAATTTGACGTGGTCTGAAAGAATTTATAAAATTTCGAAGCACATTACCCCATACGCTTCTGGCGGGCGGTCCAGCCATTTTTAAAATATGTTTAAAGGAATCTAAAGTAGACAAATGAAATTGAAGGGTTTCTTTGAATTGTTTTGATTTTTTTTATAAAAAATCTAGCATGAACAGGGATGAGTTTTATTCCCTTAATAAATCAATTCTAACCTCTAAAAATGAATGGAAAATTTTTAGCCAAATTTTTCCTCAATAACTATTCCAAACGTTTGTTAGATTTTTATTATTTACAAATGTTACGAGTATATGTGATAACAATTTACATAATACAAATATTTCTAACTTTTAACTATTTAGTTACACTACGTACATATATATTTAAAAACCAATGAAAAATTAAAGCGTCAATCAACTTCTTTTCGACTAGGAACAAAGTTTTGCATTCAATAATCGCACAATCTTAAAAATCTGCAGAAAATTACCGTTTTTCAGTAAATCTATAAACAGGATTAACAAAGGTTTCAAGTAGTCTACTTGAGGGTCTTCTTTGGCTTGGAGATAAAGCATATTAATAAATATGTAAATAAATACGTCATTTTTATAAATAATGTACCTGTACCTGTAATAAATTTTTATAATTTTTGTCAAAACAGTTTTCTCCCATTGATGAACTGAACCACTGTGTTCATTAAATGCACCGAACACGTCAGTGTAATGTACAAATGAATGATAATTTTACTCCGAACAGTGCAATGTGCACCTATGCGCTGTAATGATGTCACTTTGCACAGGCGTGGTAAATTTATCAGGGGGGTTGGGGCACAGTTGAGGTAAAAATTGGCATGGCTGACCATTTTTATTAGAAGATGTTGGTATACAAAAGTGTTAAACGTATGATTTATTTATTTTCTGTGAATTACTGTGCATTCATTATAAACAATAAATTGAATCTCGTCTATCGTGTACACGTAAGTATAAATTTTGTGTGATTTTATAAGAAATTTAGACAGGTTGTTGGCCATAAACTTGTGTGACATTTCCTTTCACTGCAGCCAGCCAGCAGCATTTATAAGATGATCATTTCTGTATCTAAAATATGCGATTAAAAGGAAATCGTTTTCACACCATCACGAATTTCAGTAGTTTCTGTCAAAAAAACAAAGTCCCCCACATTTACCAGCATTTTTTCAACCTAATTTACATAAATAAATATTTGGTTACAGGTAATCTAAAAAAAAAAAACAAAATGCGACGAAGAAACAAGAGGAATTGAGTATTATAATCAACTAGTTAATTGAAACACCAAATAAAATAGTGCTTTATAGTATTTAAAATAGTGTTTGGGACGCTAATATAATGTCTTTTTTTAATAACATTAAAAAAGTCCTCCACTTTGGAGGCAACGACGCAAAAAAGAAAAAAGTCTTCAACAATGTACGAATGGAATGCGATCCAGAGGAGTTTTGGGATATGGTCGGTGAATTGGGTGATGGTGCTTATGGAAAAGTTTACAAAGCACAACATAAACACACTGGCCAATATGCGGCCGCGAAAATGTGCCGTCTGGATGGTGAAGACGATCTGGCCGATTTTATGATAGAAATTGATATATTAACCGAATGTAAACATTCAAATATTGTGGAATTGCATGAAGCATTCCAAAAAGAACAACAATTGTGGCTGTTGATTGAATATTGTGATGGTGGTGCCTTGGATAGTATTATGACTGAATTGGAAAAGCCTTTAAACGAACTACAAATTGCGTATGTGTGCCAAAATATGTGTAAAGGGTTGCAATTTTTACATAAACAACATGTTATACATCGTGATTTAAAAGCTGGCAATGTTTTACTCACCATGGCTGGTGGTGTTAAACTTGGTGAGTTGGAAAAATACTAAATATACAGTGATTGATATCGTTTTGAGGATGTGGTTATTTCCAAACACCTAAAAATATATGCAAAATTCTTGTAAATAACGAAATTCGTGATGATTAAATGTCCTAGAAAAAAATCTTTAATAATTGCTTCAATTGGATATTTTTTACGTTTTTATTGAATTGTGGAGGTTAATTTCGAAGGGTTAATTAACTCAAAAATAGCTAAGTTATGATTCATAATTCGTACATAACAAAAATTATCTAAAAATTTATTAATTTTCTTAATAAAACACTTATATGTGTTTTACGTAAATATACTTTGTCTTATCTAGTTTTTTTTTCTGTTCAAATAATAAAATATTTTAACAATTTCGATAACAATTCTATTATTATGCAACAAAATTGTTATTAATATCGTCAATGTAAAGACTTTGTATATAAAAGAAAGTTTTCAAAGACCTTTGAAGGCCATTTTATGCATAACATTAACTGTTTAGTATAATTTTCTAATTATAACTGCAAAATAAGTTTTTTTCTTTTATACCTGCACGCATTGAATTCCAATTCATTTTTATATTTAAATATTATGTAATAATCGAGCTGTTGTTCTTCCGTTTTAAAGAATTAAAATTTTTTCGTCCTTGTTTAGCTGATTTTGGTGTATCGGCAAAAAATAAATATACTTTACAAAAACATGATACATTTATTGGTACACCGTATTGGATGGCACCGGAAGTGGTCTTATGCGAAACATTTCGTGACAATCCATATGATTTTAAAGTCGATATTTGGTCAATGGGTATAACATTGATTGAATTTGCCCAAATGGAACCACCAAATCACGAAATGAGTCCAATGCGTGTTTTATTAAAAATACAAAAATCTGATCCACCGAAATTGGAACAACCATCGAAATGGTCGAAGGAATTTAATGATTTTATAGCGAAATCATTGATTAAGGATCCACAAAAACGACCCACATGTGAAGATTTACTCAAACATCCGTTTATAAATTGCACATTAGATTCGAAACCAATCAGAGATTTATTGTTGGAATATAAGGCTGAAGTTGTTGAAGAAGAATTAACAGATGATGATCCAGAGGTTAGTAAATTAATTATTTTTATTTTTTTCAATAAAATTAATGTGTTCAATAAAAACAAATTGAGCTTTTGTACATAATTTCATGCTTAGCGTGGTAGGAAACACAGAAAACATAAAGAATTGTATCAAAGAATTGGTAAGTCATTATTAAAATGTAAAATTACCAAAAAATAATATATACCCGATTTATAATAGTTTCGCCTATATTTTCAACAAGTAGTTTAAACTGATAAATAATAAACTATTAAAAACTTGGAATTATTGCGTTTTTATAGTTTATTATTTTGTAATTGCTTATTATAAATACATAATATAATATTGCCTAAAATATGTAAAATTCGATGTTATCACGGCTTGTTTGTTATGCATGCGGCTCTCCGGGTCCTCCTTCGCCTGGCATGCTTGCTCAGGTGAGATTCCTCAAGAATTTTTTCACCTTTTTATATAAATATAAACACATGTAGTTATTAATAAATTTTTTTTAGTATGCCAGATTATTATATTCTTTATATTTTTGTACTGTATGTAAGTGGTTTTTAATTTATTGTCGTCGTTTTCTAGGACAACCGAACGTCACAAGTGCCCCTGGAAATCGAAGATGACTCCACTTCTGTTCGAAGCAACGAAGTTGACGCCAAAGTCAGTGAGGAAGCCAATATCGAAACGAAACCAAGACCCGAATCTCCGAAAAGCGAAAAGAAACCGGTAAGTTTAATGAAATATAAAAAAATTACGATTTTAGAATCATTATTTTGTGGATTTGCATGCAACCAACAGTACATCAAACAAAAAAATTCCAAAAATCTGACAAAACAATGAATAATATTTGGAATTTTTTTCGTTTTTAGATTGAAAAGAAAGAGGACATTCAAAGGAAGACGTCACGTGATAAAGGGCCGGCCCCACTGCCGCCCCAACAGTCAACTTCGTCAACAGACAAAGGGCCCGCACCTCCGCCACCAATTGCAGTTGCAACATTACCAACGCCTCCGTCCTCACCAATTACACCGCCAGCAACACCACCCCATTCTAGTCCTGAATGTCGTGTAGAAGACATTCCATTACCACCAACACCAGTCATCGCTGCTTCCGCCACCGCTGCCGCCGCCAGTGTCGCACCAATTCCACCACCATTACCACCAGTGGCAGAAGTGGAAGATGTTAAAAAAATCAAAGATGAAACGGATTTAACGGATATAAAACATGCAATTGAAAATCAATTACAAAAGAGACAATCGCAAATTAAATTGCAAAGTATGGAAAAAGGTGATACGGTTACAGTTAGTGGTACAACAACACCAGATGATAGTTTGAATAATTTTGTTGTTGTATCAACAACACAATCAGATAGAAATAAATTGAATACATCGACTATTACAATTAATTCAGATCTTCCGGATCCATCCAATAGTTTAGCATCAAATATCAGTCAGGTAAGATGAACTAAGATTTTCAATGAACATGTTAAATGGTCGAGTAAATAGTAAACGGCTTTGAAAATGTATTTTGTTTGTTAAACTAAACAAACTGAATCTCTTTATCAATATTTGATAATTGAAAAAAATAACATATTGCAACCTTAACAGAAATTTATTTATTTGGGCAAGGTTTATTTAATAAAATAATTTCCACTGTGTAGACGTATTATTAAAATAATTTTTTGGCTTAACAAGAGCATTCGTGTGGGTAGTAAACAAGTTTTTTTAATAAAATAATTATACGCAACATTTTTTTATAAATTAAATATACTTTTAATTGAATTAACAATTAAAATTTAAGAAATGTGTCATGTTTCTAAAGTATTAAATGATTGATTATTTTTTTTGTCAATACCTTAAATCAAGGATAATTTAAAAATTTGATACCCGAAATTATCTTATTTTTAATATATAACTAGTTTTTTTATTTATACGAAAAATAAAATAAAAAAAAATAAATCGTAAAATGCAAATATACTAGTAAAAATATAAAAAAATTGTGGAAGAAGCCTCATTATGGTGGAATATTTTAAATAATAAATTGCATAATTTATTTTTCTTCCAGGTGACTGTTGTCACAACACATCCGCCCGTAATAATAGATAATTCCATTTGCTTATCACGTACATCGTCCTCACCAAGTAACAGTGCCAATGAAGTAGTAATTGTAGCAAATGAAACAAATAAAACTCATATAGAATCATCGGATGATGAATTTATGCCATCATTAGATTCATTAGAATATCCACCACCAAATGAATTCCGCGACAAACCAATATTATTAAAATCGAAAAAAATCGATGAAAGCGAAGTACGCATAGTTGATTCAAGTTATGTTATAAATGATTCCGGTTTAGATGTATCATCAGATGATAACAATTCACGACTGTTATTAGACACTAGTCATGTATCTGTAGTGAAAATTGATGAAGAAAAAGTCCAAGTAAAAGATTCTACATCGTATTTAAGTGATAAATCAGTTGAAAATTTCCATAGTTCAACAAGTGATTTATCGAATACATCATCTGGTAAAACTGGTAGTACGAAAAGTGATTTTGGTGATGAAATACGTGGTAGTACATCGATTATATTAGATGGTGCAAATAATATTGATGAAAAATCAACCAATAAACATAAAATGAATGGACAAATACTGAATAATAATGGAAAATTGTATCCAGATAATTATGAATCAGCATTATCGGATAGATCGCATAGCGATTGTGGTTCAGTACGTAGTAATGATTCGCATCGACGTCCAATTTCCGTAACAAGTAAAAGTATTGAACAGTCCGATGTGGAAAGTGTATCGATTGCTAGTCACGAGAGTCGTTCAAGTGGAAAAGATACGAAAAATGAACGTTTATCGGAATTGGATGAAAATGAAGACCAAACCAATGCTTCTGTAGGTGGTGGTGGTGGTGGTGGTGGCGCTTCTAGTGGTGGTGTTGTTTATCGGAAACCGATAAAAACGAAACAAGAAAGTATATCGTTGATGAATCGTAAAACACGTAAACGTACAAGAAAATTCGTAATTGATGGTGTTGTTATAACAACAACAACAAGTAAAGTAATTTATGGTGATGAGGAAAATTACAGTTTAACAGATCCACATTCAGATCGAAAACAAGAATTACGCGAATTAAAATATTTACAAAAACAAGAACAAAAACAATTCCAAGATTTGGCATACAAAGAGAATTTAGCATTGGAACAACAAGATCGTAAATTTGAACAAGAACGTTTAAGTTTAGAACGTACATATGAGAACGATTTGGAAATGTTGAGTCGACAACAACGTTTACAAATTGAAAAAGCTGAAGCCCATCAAGATGCCGATTTAAGAGCCACATCGAAGAAAATTCGTGCAGAACAAGAACGTGAATTGAAATCGTTTCGGGATTGTTTGAAACAAGAATTACGTTTATTGAAAGCGGAAATTGATATGTTACCAAAAGAGAGACGTAAAAATGAATTTAAAATACGTAAAGAACGTATGGATGCTGATCATTTGGAACGTGAAAAGGCCTTTTTGGAGAAACTAAATGAAAGTCATGAGAGTTCGTTGCGTCGTTTAAGTGATTCACATCGTGAAAAGATTGCATTAATGGAACGACAATTTTTACAACAG
Source organism: Oryzaephilus surinamensis (assembly GCA_004796505.1). Lineage (NCBI taxonomy): Eukaryota > Metazoa > Arthropoda > Insecta > Coleoptera > Silvanidae > Oryzaephilus > Oryzaephilus surinamensis. The sequence continues at coordinate 29,938 of SSSI01007429.1, read as the reverse complement.
AAACAACAATTGACTAGAACACGTGAAGCTGCTTTATGGGAAATTGAAGAGAAACAAATACATGAAAAACATCAATTAATGAAACGACAAATTAAAGAAATATTTATTTTACAAAGGCATCAAATGATTACAAGGCATGATAAAGAAAAAGAACAAATTAAACGGCGTGCACTAAGAAAGGAAGAGGAATTGTTGAAGAAACAAACAGCAGAGAAACGTTCATTACCGAAACGAATTCGAGCTGAAATGAAGGCGCGCGAATTGATGTTCCGTGAATCAATGAGAATTTCTATATCTGGTACAAATGATCCCGAAATGGAAAAGAATAAATTCAAAGAGGTGAGTTTAGTTTGATTTGTTTATTATTTCTAATGTTTTTTTTTTTTTCTTTTTATCGTTTAGTTCCAAGAAAAAGAGAAAAAACGTTATCAAGCCGAACAACAAAGATTCGAATTAAAACATCAACGTCAATTAGAAGAATTACGTGCAATGAGTGATGCAACAATAAAAGAATTGGAACAATTACAAAATGAAAAACGTAAAATGTTGTTGGAACATGAAAGTGTGAAATTGAAACAACGTGAAGAAGCTTTCAGTCAGGAATTGAAGGAGTGGAAGGCGCAGTTGAAACCTCGAAAACAGGTAGGTTTCAGATTTTTAATAATTATAAAAACTCAAGTAAGTAAAACGGTAAATCTGTTGGTATTTTTAACTTGTTATTATTTATTCGGGGGATATTCTGTAAAATTTAGCTAATGACTAAATAACCTTCTATTTATTGACAAAGTTTCCAATTTAAAAAAATATCCATATATTCAAATAAGTATGTACTTAATAAAATTCTTTTACAATTTTAATGAACAAACTAATAACACTAGTTTTAATTTAATATCATAACACATTACTAACACTTAATAACACTCTTGTAGAAATTAGAAGAAGAATTACAGAAAGAATTAATTCAAATGAGATATTTTGAATATTTACCAAAAGTGAGGCTATCGATTGCCGGTTCAAGTTCAACAGACACAGCACATCAACACAATTCGGTACCTTCTAGTCCATTTGAAATACCACGTCCTTCATGGGGCCATCAAAGGACTTGGAGTACTGGCATTTTAGGCGATCAAAAAAATTTTATATTTCCGTCCAATGATGATTCAGCCGCATAAAATTTCCTCATTTATCCATTTTTGTGTTGTTTGTTTCATATTTTTTTTATGTGTGTTTATTTTGATTGTTTCTTTTTCTTTTGTATTTCTTTTCCTTTGTTATATGTATAGCTGGTGGATAAAATAATCTCAGGTTGGTGTAAAATAATCAATAATTTTTTCGAATTGTTTAAAATTTGTTGTTTCAATTCGAAATTGTATTTTTTTTTGCAGAAATTGGAGGAAACATTCGCTCAACAACTTGAAGAACAAGAACGTGTTTATGGTCCAATAACACCATTAACATTACCATCAGATCTTCCCGATTTAAGTCCAACACATTCGGACAATTGTAGTCGAATTGGTTTAGGCTCAACGCGTAGTAGTTTGTCTTCAGTTTCAGAAAGTTAATATATCTTATTTTATCAAATTAATATATATATATAAATATATATTTTCATATTGGGACATATTTTTTAACTATCCAAAGTGTGCCTCTGTAGATTCCAGAGTAAATGAAGCATTTTATTTTAATAAATAAGTGTAAATAATTGAAAAGAAATGAAATAATATCCATTTACAGACTGAATTTTATATAGATAGGTGAAATTATAAAACGGAAATATTGTTTGAGGTGACCTGAACTACTACTTAAATAAAAACGAATGTTTATATCATCAAAAGAAACTTCTAATTTATTATTATAGTTTATTTGTTGCTTTAAAATAAAAAAGAATAAAACCTGCGTGCATTTATAATACAGACTGACTGGAATTTGTTCATTTTATGTTGTGTTGAGCAAGGATTGTTTGCACTTTAATCGATTTATAAATATATATATATATGATTATACCTAAGTATGCAATATTTGTAATATATTTTTGTTTTAAAAACTAATTTAGGATGTATATAAACATTCATTTATTATAATTTTCTTTGTTTTCTTTCTATTATTATGTTTATAGATATTTCTTGAACAGTATGAAATCGTATTCGTCGTAATTAATTTTTTTTGCCACAATATTCGTACTGTTCTTATAATAAAATATGTACAGTTGAATTATATTTTATTATTCTTTTATGTGCATATCATTTACCTACCATAATTCAAATAAAAACCAATATTAATAAAAACTCGTTTTATTTACACGCTAATATTTACTATTTTTGGTATATCGTATTTGTGTTTATTTAACAACGATATTAGTTTTTGTTTTAATGATTTATTCACTAATTCTTCATTGGAATCTATTAAGGATTCGTATAAATTTATTGCTGATTGACAATCGCCGTTTAATTCTGAAAAAAAATGTGATAAAATGATTTTCTTGTACAAAAATAATTTTGCGTACCATAGATTTGCATTAAACTGTCGCAAATCGTTTTCAAATCAAGTATTGTAGGAAATTTAACTGAAACCTTTGCTAACGTTTCTAATGGTAGAGTTTTACCTTCTTTTATCCAACGTTGGCATCGTTTATTTATTTCATTCAATACCCGTATCTCTAAAGTCTAAAGAAAACTCATAAAAATTAACATTGCTAGAAACTTCAAGGCTTACTGTTAAAAATTTGATTAAAGATTTATCCATTCCCATTTCGGCTAAAGCACAAATCATCGCTATCGACGCACCCAACGATCCGTGTACCTTTTCAGTAACGTCAGTTACTTTCTTAAGTAAATCTTGATTTTTAACTTCCAAAATGGCACAGAAAATTTCTAATTGCAATGGAGTACATTTATACTTTTTTGCTAAATTTATGTAGGTTTCCACTGCTTTTTCTAACTGTTTACTTAAAAAAAAAATAAATACATTTTAAACGATTAATTTCCAAACTAATTACTTACTTTTTCAAATGCAATCGTACTAAAGGGCCTAAAACTATATTCACAGGCTTACAAATTCTATTTTCAATCAAATAATTAAACATTTTTAATTGCTGTTCTTCGTTATCAAAAGAATTTAACAAATAAACACATGTACGTGGTTCTACAAACTTTTTACTTTGAAATTCGCTTTCAACTATACTGAAAGCTTCATCAAATTTGGAATTTTTCACTAACGCAGCAGCTAAATGGAATATTTTAAAACCATCTAAATTAAAATTACTATATTTTGTTTTCAATTTATTATATATGTTTAATGCTGCTTCCGTTTCACCATTTTTTATATACAATTGCATTAAAGACGATAAAATTCCAGGCGATTCTTCGTATCCACGTTCAAGAAACTTTTCATATAATTCATTAACTCTTTGACTATTATTTGCATTACAATGTATTTGAATTAATTTTCTTAAAACTCCACGAGTTTCCATGTTTTTCTCTTCAAGTTCAACTAAATGGCACTCTAGTTCATTCAAAGTCATTTCATTCTAACAAATTATCAATTAATTAATATATTTTGTAATAATTTTATAATAATGAACGATTTTACCGGATGTGGAATGCTACTACTCTCCATTTGAAGTGTATAATCAACGATTGATTCTAAATTTTCCTCTAATTGTTTCCGTAAATGTTCACTTGAAACATTAATCATTAATATATCTTTTAAAACATTTAACGAAACACAGGAAATCGTAAGTTTTTTCTTATGAAAGGTCTGAAATATCAATAGTTTTAACTAAACCGCCGCTATTTATAACATTTCTAGAAAACTACCTTTAATAATTTTATAAAGTCTGTAATATCATTAATTGTACGGCACAAATGAATACTTTTTATCAAGAATTCGCCTACAATATCATTTCTACTAAAAAGTATTTCCGATTCACAATATCTTTGCAACAGAAACACTATTGATTCACAGTTTTTCGAGTTATTCCAAGCAAAACTCAACGAATTTAAAAATGTTTCACCAAAAAGTCGCACATTATATGAACGACAAATATTTTCAGCTTCCGTTACTCGATTACGATTCAATAAGACGCATACTAAAGGACTTAACACTTCCTTAACAGTAAATCCTAACTTTTCGAACGTATAAATAAACAATTTGCTATTATCAATCTTACAAAAAGGTATTATATATGATTCCAATGTTTCAAAATCGGGTTTTATATTCTTTTCCATCATTCTTTTGACAATATTTATTACTTCCGTTTCTCCTTCAGTATTTCTCGCATTTATAAGTAAAGTCCAAAAGAAATGTGGCCGTAATTCATCCATATTTTCTAATAACTGCCAAGCTGATTCAACATATTTGTGTCGTAAAGCGATTTCAGTTAAATCTCCTATAATTGTTTCGTTTAAATTTTCCTCTTTGAGTTGTTTTGCTAGTTTTATTATAACATTTATGGGCTAAAAGCGTAAACATTTTAAAAAAATTAAATATGTTTTCCATATATTACCAAATCACAATGAAGCATTTCTTTTAATAAAAAGAAACCGTATTTTTCTTCTTTGGTTGGTTCAGAAAATGTACGATAAATACTCATTGAAGATTCGGCCTGATTCATATGTACTAAATGGACACATAATTGTTTTAATTTAGTTTTAAATTCAAGAGACTGTGGTTTTTCTTCTATTAAACTTAAAATCTACAACAAATTTCTCCTTTTTTATAATTATTGATAAAATAATTAATCTTTTTCATACTTTAGGCATCCAGGAATGATTTCCATTTAAACCAACACATTCCAAAATTTCCAGTAAGTAATTTTCGGACAATTTAAACTGAGTTGTTTGCAAAAACTTGAGAAAATCGTTTTCATTTCCCAACGTCACAGTTCCCTTAAATAGGGCATAATTAGTAGCTTTACTTTCAGGTATCTGTGCTATTTTCATTGTTTGCAAAACAGGATTAGCGTTTTCAATTCCGCCAACAAGTACATGTGCGTAAACTAAACTGTTAAATACATCTTCATCGATAGGAAACCCTATATTTTTCATAATTTCCAATAATTTAAGAGCAGATTGTATGTTACCCTTATTACAAACATTTTTCATTAAATCTTTAATAACTTCTTGATCAGGTTCAAATGTTAATTGATTTAAAAAATTTTCTAAATCAATTCCAACATTATTTTCAGTACATACATTTATGTATGTACGGCATATATTTGGAGTTATTAGATTATTTTTTAAGAAATGTGTATATAGCTTTTGGCATATATTGTCGCGTGATTCTTTTGATGAATCATATACATCTTTTCCGCAACAATTTAATAATAAAATAGCTTGCTTTTCATTTAGTTCTTCTACAAAATAATAGAAATATTACTCTGTTACAACAAAGTATAATTTTTACCAAATTTTATAGTGTTAAATATATTTACAAGTAGTTTCATATAGAACTCTTTTCCTTGCTTTATAAAAGCAAATAAATCGTTAATTGTCTTCACATCTTTTCCTCTAAGGCTACGCTGTTGGTTTTCAGTGGAAATTGTTAATAATTCTTTACCTGTACTGCAAAATGTGTTACTATCTTTATTTTTTGCCTTAATTTTAAATAAATTCAAGACATACCACAGGTTACAATTTATTATAGATTTCGTAAATTGTGAATTTATTGTTCGCAGTCTTCTAGCATAAATAAACCTGGAACTTTTACCGTTTAATACCTTTGTCTGTTTCAGTAATAATCTTAAAGTCTGTATTCTTTTAAACATTTTTTAATATTATTATTACAAAAATAAAAATTGAGGTTAACTATTTGTGTTCGAATGGCGTTCGAGGCATGTTCGAGGTGGTTCGAATGAAATCAAAAGATAAGCGTGACGTCACAACAACGTATGTCTCAGTGAAATAATTTGTAAAGTATTTTTCTTATAGATTTTCCCATATAAGAAACGGTAATATACCGTTATTGTACGCAATTTATAAATTGTTACTGTAAAAAATATTGTTCATAACTTGGTGGAAAGTGTATTTTTCAACTTGTGTGAATTGGCGAAATTGGCGTACGTCGAATTCCTCGGTACGACTGGAATCACTTTGCTCGGATCAGTTCTCTGTTCCAGTGAGTTACGCTGCACGCTTGTTTTGAACATAACCTTAGAAATTGCCAAGAAAAGTTATAAAAACATTAAACAAAATGAAAAGATTATCTGAAGAAAGAACCAAAATATTATTCGAAAAATTAGCAAAATAGCAAGTTATCGATTATTTAATTATTCTATAACACTAATTTATTTTCTTTAGCATTGGCCCCAATGTGAAACTTTTAATAGAAAGACCAGATGGACTTTACTGTTTTAGAGAAAAGAAGGATCGTGTTTATTACGTTTCTGAAAGAATATTAAAAGTTGCAACAACAATACCAACAGATCAATTAATTTCAATGGGAACTTGTTTTGGAAAATTCACAAAATCTAATAAATTTCGCCTTCATGTAACCGCTTTAAGTTATTTAGCTCCATACGCCCAAGTTAGTGATCAAATGGAAAGATTGTAGTAGAAATACTGTATTAATTGATTTGTAGGCTAAAATATGGTTGAAACCCACCGCTGAACAGCAATTTCTTTATGGAAATCATGTATCGAAATCAGGATTAGGACGTATTAGTGAAAATGCAGAAAAATATCAAGGTGTTGTCGTTTATAGTATGTCAGATTTACCGTTAGGATTTGGAGTTGCAGCTCGATCTACAGCAGACTGTAAACATGCTGATCCATTAGCTTCAGTTTGTTTCCATCAAGCCGATATTGGTGAATATATTCGATCAGAGGAAGATTTAATATAATTTTCATGTATAAATATTAAAAATTAACATGTTTACCATTTCACTTTTTATGAACTTATATTTATAATTAAATATTAATTAAATAAAAAATATGTAAAAATTTTTATATTTGATTTAGAGAATTTTAATTTTTTTAATTTGATTTTTTTGTAGTGGTCATCTATTAGAAAATCACTTAAAATTACAATAGTTCTTTAATGGGAAATTCATATTAATTTCTTTCCAGTGTAATAGATGGCGAGTGTGGTACTAGTTCAAATTAATTTTTGAAAAAGGGTACTAAAACGTATTTATTAAAATTTCTATTAACTATTAAAAAGTACTTATAAATGATTAAGTTTTGATAAAACTCATAATTTACTTTAAGTTAAGTTAATTATTTAGGAAAATGGATATAATTTTCCATTAGAAATAATATACGATACTTAAATAGTCTCAATTTGAATGCCAAAGAATTTTTTAACCCAAATACAACTAATAATACTTAATTTTCATTTCAGTGGATATTTTCAGTTTGTTTCATACTTTTTCAGTGTTATAACGATTGAAATATGTCTGAAAATAACAACATTGGCGATTTTGAAGAAGTTCAAACAAGCCTTCTTCCAGTTGTCATCCATACTACTAATGAGAACATTCCCAATAATTGGGTAATTTTATTATCTATATCTGCAATCATTATTTTCTTATTATTAGTTATGGCCATTATGGCTATTGATGAAATAGCTAAACGACAAGACGGCGTATCAAATAAGAATAAAAGAAAACGTAAAAACAGGAAACTTTTAGACAGGCGATTTCGAATATAGACTTCTGAAAATATATAAATTTGTGAAAATAACGAAAACGATAAGTTTGTATGGTCCATCAGTAGTTTGGATGCTGTCATCAGATATTTAGAATTCAAACACGATAATAAATATAGTATAAAATCATAATATGATTGTAAATTTCAAATTAATAAAGTATTTTCTAAATTTGATATGTTTATTAAATTACATATTTAATATATGTTATTAAATTTACTAAAAAACTTATTTGAACAAGCAAAAGAACCCAATTGTGTGTAAAGAATTTTGTTAAAACATTTTATGTTCTTTCGACACGAATATAAAAATAGGCCATCAGGTAAGTGACCGTTTATGATTATAATTAATAAATAATATAAGGACGTAAAGTAGGTTACATACAATTATTAGTGGGAAAAATTTTACATTTTATAGGAAATGAAAAACTCAATAATTATAAGAACTGCAATGGCAATTCAAACTTTTAATGGCTCTATAACTAAATTAAGTTTCCACTTAATCGTTAAATAACTAAAAGTGTTTAATCTAATTTTTTTATTTATATTATGAGAGAAATTAGTTTACCATTTCCTAAGTACTGCTTGATTGCGAATTGGCGAAAAAATGCGGGGTGAATATTTTCTTAAAGAAGTAGCCCACAAGTAAGTTGCGTCATCCAGTCTTGTTGTATATGTAAGGGTCTCCAAGCGACCAGCGATACTATTACAGCCTGACCAGATGACCAATACCTTTATTACCATATAACTGTAGAGTCACGAAAGTCCAAGGGTGCGTTTAGAGTGACTTACCCTACTTATGAACGGCCAGTTCGCAAAATGCGGAGAAATTCTAAGAAGTACTTACCGTGCAGTGATTTTTTATTAATCGGATTTTGTACACTTTTAAACAATAGGACGAGGTTGTGATTAATTTACAGTTAAATAATTATTAAAAATAATTAGTTTAAATTTTTGTCTGTGATATATCTATTTAGTGTGGATTCTGAATGGTTTTCATTACGAATTGGACTTTTCTTAGATTAAAAGGTTTAAACTTTTCTTTATAATTTTATCTTAAGAAACTTTCCTATCCGTGCTTATGTAGAGCTAAAAATCTAACAAACTGTTTTGCACGCAAGAAATTAATTACACATTTTTATTTAGTTTAGTAATTAATTGATGATTATATTTGAACTGATGCTTTGACACATATTTTAATATTGATTAATATATATTTATTTTAGAATATTGTTGAACTAGAACAACATGTAAGCATTTAACTAGTATATTTTATGAAATTATAGCTAATCAATAAAATACAATAATATCACAATTTTTTAATAATAAATTTTATGTATGTCTATGTTCGTATCAATTCTAGACATAATAATAGTAAACATTCAATTTTTTGGTAAATAATATTCAGTTATTTATTGGTGACAAATTCTAGTCCGTACATTTCTGGGTTCATAAAAATTCCATCAAGTTTAGCGACTATTTGATCCTGAAAAAGTTCAACTCATACCCATTAAACCAATTTTGTTCACATATAAATAATAAAACAATAAAAAGAATTGATTGTATATATTTTTGTTTTTCTTATACAGGTTTGCGTGTAAAAAGTGGCGGATTTGTTGGAGTACAGTGGTGCGCGATGCGCTGGCTAGCCTTCGTGTACGGACCACTTCTGGTAGCTGCAATACCAAATTTCGATCCTACAGCCCTTCTTCGTGGAGTTCTAGTGCCGGCTGACGCGGCCGTAGGTTCCATCATTTATCGTTTACGTGCCTCCGATCCATCCTTTGATTTCCCATTAACATTCACCATCGAAAATAAATCAACTGTGGTCACTGTCGAAACATTAAATTGTAGTCGCTTCAATTCGGTTTGCCAAGCAAATGTTGTGCTACAAAAGCGTTTGGAAATTGGTCGATTTTACGATTTTATGGTCGTTGTACAGAATAAAAGAGGCGAAATTGCTAATTTGAATTGTTCATTTCGGGCGACGAATGCAACAACACCGATTGAGAAAATTTTCCCAGGCGCTCCAACATTAATTATGGTTTCGGAAAAATCCCGTCGCAACACAGAACTTTGTACGATTCTGGCTAAAGGCAACCCGAAACGGCAAAAAGCCGTCTTATTAGAATTGTGGGGTTCTCCGCAGTTTGGTTTACATCAAAGGTTAGTTACTGATAGAGATGCAGAAGGGACTGTTCTATTATTAAGCAATTTGGACTATGAAACAAGAACTGTGCATCATTTAACAGTACTGGCCAATGTAATTAATAAAAAATACATCTTTAAACCAAGTTTATATAGTTTTTTGCTATAATAGGATCCTTGGTCTAATATGGAAGAAGATACAAGAAATATCGCCGGTTGGCCCTTATTAGTAGCAGTTTTAGATGAACAAGATACACCGCCTGTCTTCACTTTAGCACCGCCAACAACAATTTTAAGTCCTAGTTTGCAAACTGGCGATTTAATTTTAAGAGTTCATGCCGAAGATGGTGATAGAGGAAAACCGCGGGACATCCGGTATGGATTGTTGGCCGAAAACAATCCATTTGTAGCATTTTTCGATATGAGTGAAGAAACTGGTAAGAATAATAAAGATAGGAAATTTTGCCGTCATGTTTATAAATAACACTTATTTTCCATATATATTAACTAAAGAATATATAGAACGTTCGTGTTTAGATTAAATGTAACGATATGCAGCTTCCGGAATAAAGCATATATAAAACACCCCCCTTTCCTCGTCAATAATGTATTTAAATTGATCGTGAATTGTATTACAAGTAAGAAAATTTAAAAGTGAAATTTTATATTTATTCATGTAAGAATTTTCTTAAACCGTACATAAAAACGATGTGTTTCAATAAAAACGATTCAAATTTACCAGCATGAATGATTGAGTGTTTTTCGACACGAATATGTATTTTTATTCATACAAATTCAGCACCGATATCACCCTTAACTGGTAAAAAAAATTGACAATTACAAAAAAAATCAAACTTATTCTTTTTCGAACTATTTAAAAAGATGTACCGTAAATGGTTGCGTGTTTAAGTGGCACTTTTACTACAATACAATTGTAGACAAAGTCCAGTTTGCGTGTCGCCGTCATCAATTCGCGTAGAATTCATTAATTATTAAAATAAAAACATTATACGTGTAGTTGACACGACTGACCTGTTTTATTTACAAACAAATCAATGTTTATTGTATATTCTTTTCATAAAAAAATTTATTTTAGGTGAACTACGTCTGGCCCGTCCCTTACCGGACATTGTAGCCATTTCCCATTCTGGCCAACCGATTCTACTCACTGTAGTAGCTGAAGAAGTGCGTGCCAATCCTCAGGAGCCACCAGCCCAATCTTCAACAGTCCGTTTGGCTCTGATACCGCCCGGTGTGACTGCCGGCTCGCCAACATTCGGTTCCCTCGAGTACAATACCCTGTTGGATGAAAATTCCCCAACTGGTACGGTGTTAAATCTGGCCCAAGCCGAAATCAACACACAACCAGGTGATGTGGTCACGCTAGAATTGGAAAGAAATAATAATACATTTGATATATCGCCTGGTGTCGTGGAAGGGCATGCAACATTTCAAGTTACAGTTCACGATCCAAAACTGTTAGATTACGAAGAACGTCATTCGGTGCAATGTTATATTGTGGCCAAAGAAATTGGTAGTGGAAATTTTTCAGCACGCGTTAAATTAACAGTTTTATTAAATGATGTCAATGATAATGCGCCGGAATTTACAAGAAAAGAATACCGTGGGCATGTTGCGGAAAATTCTGAAGTTGGTACAACCGTTCTAAGAGTTGAAGCACATGATTTGGACAGTCAGTCAGACAGTCAAATAAAATATATGCGCCTGATAGGTGAAAATAGTCGTTTATTTAAATTAGATCCGGATACTGGAATTATTACTGTTGCTAATCAAGCGGATTTAGATGCTGAACAATATCCAAATGGTGTTACATTAACAGTTGAAGCTGTGGATGGTGGTGGTAAAGGTTTAGCATCAACAGCTTCTGTTTACATTAAACTGGACGATATAAATGATAATGCGCCAGTATGTCAAGAGAGTTTATATGAATTTATCGTGAATCCACAGAAAACTGATTTCACATCAAAAGCCGTAGTTAAAGCAATAGATAAAGATGTAACATCACCAAATAATGAAGTACATTATGAAGTGTATGATTATTTAAACAACATGGATAGATTACATGTTGACAAAGATACAGGCCAATTAACTATTAAAGGTGTTTGGAATGGTGGTGATAGTCATGAGATTAGAATTCGTGCTTGGGATGGTGGCATTCCTAGACAATATGTAGAATGTCCAGTTATAATTTATTCATCTGAAGTACAAACTAGAAGAATGGAATTTATTGTGCCGGGACGGAATCCAAATAAAAATGAAATTGCTAAAACTATAAGAGTCCTAACTGGAGGTACTGTTACCATTGATGAAGTCAGACCCTATAAATCGACTAATGAGCCTAGGGATGATGATGATGACGACACAATTCCGGAAAGGTAAAAATTATTGTTGTAAAATTTTTAAAACAAACTACAAATCTGAATTTTTTATCTGAAGTTTATTTTTTTCTTCAGGAGTGTAGTTGTGGCAACAGTAAACTATTCCAAAGACGCACTAATTGACGTAGATCACATCCAACATCTACTCTTAAAAGACCAACCGGCAAACGTTTATCGAACTCAAAAAATCCGCCAAAGTGGAAGCTCCGATCTTCTATGGTTAATCATTCTTCTAATAGTTCTTGCAATAATAACAGCCATTGTACTAATCTTGTGCTGCATTTGTAGTCCATGTCCTTTGTACATACCGCCAAAGAAACGGCGAATTCATTCAGCTGAAATTGTTGAAAAACTCGTTGTAAAAGGTTCACCGCAAGGACGTGAAAGTAAATCAGTGCAAGCTCAACAAGCTGAATGGTATGGCAGGAAAGAGGCTTGGACACCGGACCATGGCATGGATGCTGAATCGGAGTCGCTAAGAAGACATGAAGTTGAAAGGGGTTCAGATAGGGGTGGTATTAAACGTACTGTACATCGACAACAAAACATTCATCGAGAACCATCTCGTGAACAATTATATATACGTGAAGGAAATGCTGATATACTTCGATTAATTAGTAGAGGTGAACAACAGCCGCAACAACAACAACTACAGCAACAAAGACCGATTACATTAATTGCAGATCAACCGTATATGGTGGACAGTGGTAAAGATATTTTGATGCGTCGATATATCGATCAGCAACAAAGCGAAGCTTTACGTCAACAACAACAAACTTATTTACCAAATGCTGTGAATCGATTACAAACTGAACAAGAATTACTGGAAGCTTCACTACGTCAACAAAATGCATTGTTGAGACAATTAATTATAGAGCGAGAACGGGATTTACGCTTGGAAACGCAATCTTTACCAGCTGGTACGCAAACAGATCAGGATGCTGGAACACAAACGGAACCGCAATTTTTCCGACCGCCAAGACGCGAAGTGCAGTCTGATAATGAGGCATCGGATTTAAGTGATGAAGAAATAGCTATAATAAAAGCACGTGCTAAACGTAGAAATGGACGTAGAATGGAAATTAAAAGGAAAATAAAAACGCCAATACAAGAGGAATCGGAGATTGAAGGCTATGAAAAAAGAGATAGTGTGGAGAAAATGAGGCCGAAAATTAAACATACAAGAACTAGTGAAATGAGGCAAAAACGGGCATCGAGTGAAGTACGGAAAACGTCAAAGGCTGCATTGCGTAAAGAAGTTTTACGAGAGATTTCAGCTTCATTGGACCAGAGTGAGGCTAGTAGTGCTGATGTTGTAAAACGTGAAAAACACGGTTCTCAGCAAGAACAATCGAGTAGCAGTGAAACAGCAATAAAAGAAGAAATTATACGAAAAATTTCTTCAACCGATAATAAAAGTATTAGTGGTTCTATTTTAGGCGAGGAAATTATGCGTAAAATATCGCAGGAGAGTCAAAAGGCTGCTTTGAAAGATGAAATCATTCGTAGAGTGTCTGAATCAATAAATGAGAAAAGTATAAGTGAATCAGCTAGAAGAAAACGTGAAATTTTACGGAAAATTTCAGCAGCTTTGGAACCAAGCGATCAAAGTTTAAGTGATGAAATTTTACAAAAAATCTCTGATTCATTAGAGAAAAATCAGAAAGAAAGTGATGCCGCATTGCAGGAAGACATTTTAAGAAAAATTTCATCGTCTTTAGAAAAAACGAATAAAAGTGAAGAACTAAAAGAAGAAATTTTACGAAAAGTCTCAGCCCAATTAGTTGATACTAATAAACAACTTACAGAACAACTAACAGAAGAAATAGCAAGGAAAATTTCACAAACTTTACAACAAACTAGCGATCAGGCTGTTACAAGAGAACTTTTACGTGGTGTGACTGTTTCTTTAAGTCCGAAACACAAAAGTAGCAGCGTTGAAAATGTTTATTTTCAACAAGAAGAATCATTTTCTGAAGACAGTTTAGAAGATGTTAGTCCGCGTTCTGAAAAAACAATCGATTCGCGAAAATCACGCTCAGAACCAACAAGAAGATCGCAAAGTTTACGTCGAACTTCAACACAAAGCCAACAACTTCGTCCACGATCTCAAAGTCAAACAGATTTAAGAAGAATAGACGATGGTACAACAAAAAGAAAAACTTCAAAGAAGAAACGGAATTCACGATACATGGATTGGTACGATAAACATAAACAAGAATCGACAAATCGAAAAAAATCGTTGAAAAGTGAAGAAATGGATCCGGTGCGTGAAAATAATGCAGCCAAAGAATCACTAAAAACATTAACCGGCACGAAATCAACACAACCAGAGACAAGTTCACGAAAAGCTGATATACAAAGGTCATCAGTAGGACCAGAACATCCGTTATTACAGCATTCGGAGCACCGGTTCGAGGCACATTATCCGCCAGTTCGACGACCAGAAGAAGACAACGATTCGGGTATAGCTTTAACACGTCCACCAAAAGCACAGAAGAAGAGCGTTTTTACAATTGCTTACGATGATATGCATACAAGTCAATTGCGACCGGATAGCACTTCTCCACCATTATAAAACAGTCTTTTTCTTTTAGAACCATTTTATTAAGATAATGTATTTTTGTACAAAATGTATGTCATAATGTAAATACACATGTACTAGTTCGATGACCCTAATAATACGTTTATTGTTTTTATCTTATTTGTAATAGAATAAAATTAATTTTCTAAAAAAAAAATGTTTATACTGATATAAGTTTAGCAATTGATAAAAAAATGTAAATAAAATCTTGTCGTGATTAAATCAAGTGTTTTTTTTTAACTTGTTGCTTGCATGTAAGGTAAGAATTGTGTACTCAGAGAGGTTTTATATTTTATTTTTAATGATTGTAATGTGACTCGCACTTTAAAGAGTTTAATTACAAAAATACCATTCATTATACTCGAATTATACAGGGTGAGTTCCGAATGAAGCGCTACAATTTCGTACAAAATTTTTTAATTTTTTCGTTTTTTCAATCGCACCATTATACCATATATGAAACAAAGAGTTTTGCAACCCTTAATTTTCACGCGTACATACTGATAACAATTAAACGAAAGAAGTTATAAAAAGATAATAAAGTTCTTTTTTATAACTCTGTCATCTTTTCTTATCAAATAATAATTAATTTAAAATATATAAATAGTCGTCGTCATTTTTATTATAAAAAAAACCTCGAACTTTAAAGAAATTGCCTTGACCTTGCTTAAAGACTCCTCTACTTTTCTACTTACCTAATACCAAGAACGTTATTGTTTATTATTACATAATTAGTAATTATTATTTTATAACACTGTATTAAAAACAAAGTTTTATACCTAAATGTTTATGTATTTTGTAAGAAAATGTATAAGAAAGACCATTTTATTTGTGAATGAACACCCACCCCGGAAACACTTAAACAACAGTTAATTAAGTGTCTGTGTAATACAAAGTGTGCCGTACTGACCATATAGTCCTAATCATTTTTAAATGGCCCCTCTTTGACGAAACTTCCGTTAAGAATAAGAAAGATGCTGGAATGTTGCGGCTGTTGAACCAATACCAACAAACATCCTCAACATTTTACAACAGCACAAAGTATAGTAAATAATTCATCCTTCATAGATGAAAATTACATTTTACGCGTATTATTATTATTATTAAAGAAGAAACATTGTATGTGTATGTGTGCCTTTATTCTCAAACGATAACACGTTATACTTTAAATATTATGTTGATATAAAATTTCTTTCAGTGTTAAAAATACTCCCAACCAAGGTTAGTGTTTAATAAAAAAAAATTATATTTGTTCGAAAAAAACAAACACAAGATGATTCTTTTATTGTTTTTGCAGATGTTCGATGAAATTGTACATTCAATTAGTGTGGTGATTGTGGCTATTTTCTTCGTTACACTAGGATATCGTCCGCCTTGGTGGAATCGAAAATTTCGCAATTGTCAACGAGATGTTTCAGGTATTCCTGGACCTTTATCTTTACCTGTACTTGGTACTAGATGGGTATTTACCGCTGGTGGTTACACATTCAATAAAATCCATGAATTCTACATGGATATGCATTCAAAGTATGGTGCTATTGTTAAGGAAGAGGCTTTGTTCAATATACCTGTTATTAGCGTTTTCGAGAAGGTGGATATTGAAAAAGTACTGAAAAGTAGTGGTAAATATCCGATAAGGCCACCAACTGAGGCAATCGCCCAATATAGAAGAAGTCGACCAGATCGGTACGCCAGTACGGGAATTGTTAATGAACAAGGTAATATAATTATTTTTTTGTAAAAAATTTAAATAAATAATTTTGTAATAGTATTTAATAATAGATAAACAATATCTACATGTCAACATGGTTATCAGCTACATTAATTATTTATAAGTAAAAAGTTTTTCTTAAAAATTATATACTGCTGGTAGTATTGTTAAAAAAAATTTGAAATGTTTCAAACTTGTTTATTTTTATTTGAAATAATTCCACAAGTTGCTAATCATTAATAGACTACCTGGATTACATAATAAAAAAATAATGAGTTAGCAAAAAAAAATTGACGAAAAAAACTTGGAAATTTACACTGTTGAATCTGGTTGAAATCTTTTGTTTAATGAAAACCAACGATGAAAATAGTAAATTAATTTATTGGAGGTTTTAATACGGAATAAATAAACAAAAAAAAATTGTATGGAAGGAACTGTACTTGATTATTTAATCATTATACACATGGAATAAGCAAAACATTATTTTATCTGGGAATATTTTAATTAAAGGGAAAATTTTCTACAAAATCGTATTTCTAAACTTTATAAGTAAATAGGTTTATGAGAATTCCTCGAAAGAAAGGGCGTCAATATAAAAAACCATTGTATTTTAATTATGAATTATGTCTTCGTACTTAAAGATATCAAAATGTTTATCAACCTTATTCACAATTAAAAAAAGATAAGCAATATCTGTTTCTGTATAAATATCATTTCCAAATTCAACCATATCAACTTTAAAAATTCCATTTATTTAACATATATTACGATTCCAACAAATTTCTTTTACATTTCAGGAAAAGTATGGCACTTTCTTCGCACTACGCTCACCACAGCCCTTACAAGCCCCCACACAATTTCCAGTTTTCTACCACAAGTCGAAGAAATTGCAGACGATTGGTGCAACATTTTAAAACAATCTAAAACCAATGATGGAAAAATAATGAATTTCGAATCGATAGCAAGCCGATTAGGCTTAGAAGCAACATGTGCTTTAGTTCTAGGAAGACGCATGGGCTTTCTTTTACCAGAAGGTGAATCGCAAACCACTCGACAATTAGCCCATGCCGTCCATGAACATTTCTTAGCATCACGTGACACTTATTTCGGTCTACCAATATGGAAATTTTTTCCTACACCATCTTACAAGAAACTCACCGAATCCGAGGACACGATCTATAAACTCGCCATGGAATTAATTCGATCGTCTGATGAAGCCACAAAGGAGAGTGCCGTTTTTCAATCAGTTATAAATGCAGATATTGATGAACGTGAAAAAACAGCAGCTATTGTCGATTTTATAGCAGCTGGTATACATACATTGAAGAATAGTTTAATATTTCTATTATACCAACTAGCCTTATATCCGGACGTGCAAATGAAAGTACTTGAAGATGAATCAAACGCGTATTTGAAAGCATGCATCAATGAAACATTTCGTATTATGCCAACGGCTAATTGTTTAGCACGAATTACGGAACAAGAATTAGATTTAGCTGGTTATAAAATAAAACCGGGTAGTGTGGTATTATGTCATACAAATATTGCTTGTTTGGATGATAAAAATTTTAAAAATGCTAAAGAATTTCGTCCCGAACGTTGGTTAAATGATAATAAAATTGAAACGGCATCGAATGCAACATTTCTTGTAACACCATTCGGTGTTGGACGTAGAATTTGCCCGGGTAAACGTTTTATTGAACATGTTTTACCGATAATTGCCAAACATACAATTAAACAGTATGAAGTTAGTGTTAAAG
Source organism: Oryzaephilus surinamensis (assembly GCA_004796505.1). Lineage (NCBI taxonomy): Eukaryota > Metazoa > Arthropoda > Insecta > Coleoptera > Silvanidae > Oryzaephilus > Oryzaephilus surinamensis. The sequence goes on along the minus strand of SSSI01007429.1, from coordinate 11,693 downwards.
AATTGATTGATTTACAATTTGAGTTCTTGTTGGCGCCAAAAGGTCCAGTAACGATGTATTTTAAAGAAAGATTTTAATTATGATATTACTTATTGTATTTTGTTGTGATAGAATTATTGTAAAAGTTGGTACAAAATCTTTATGCGGTGTTTGTAGGCTGTGTATATTCAGGATATGTAAGTTTTACAAGTTAGGTGTCTAATTTGTTATTTAATTGAATTTTAATAAAGATTTTTACGTGAATCCGAATTTTAATAAAATCGCTATAAAAATAACAAATAATCATTATAGAAAAACTCACCTGTAATCTTTTTCCTCATAGACTTCTCACAGTTTTCTACACAAAAACATTACTTTATATTTTTTTAACTATGTATTTAGCACAACACTACTACTCACAAAAACGACTAAAAGAATAATATTTACGATTTTACACTTTTCTCGAGCCTACTGAAGGAAAAAATACGCATACTTACTTGAAAGCGAACGACTACTACTACTACTTTATCACTGTTGACAATTTTTTTTTAAATAATGGAATATTATGAATATAAAATAAAATTTTATTCTTTTAATTCTAACTGAAAGTACTAATAACCATATTTCTCGTTCAAATTTGTTCGACCGTCCCCACTTTGGTCAGTTGGCGGCACCCACATGCTATAATTGTCTTTTACAGCATCTTCTTGATAACCACGTTGCTTTTCAACTGCTGCTTTTTCTTGTCTCTGTTGTATCCTACGTTGATTTCTCTTTTTTCGCTTTTCATCAGTTTCTAGTTCGTCAGTTTTTTCATCTTCTACTAACTTATCATCACTTGTACTTGGTTGAATCACATCTTTTTGTACATTTTTTAAATCGTCATCAATTTTTTTATGCATACTATGAATTTTAGTTGATTCTTCTCTAACATCATCAACCATTTTTAACGTTTTTACTTCGTCTATTACACTTTTATTAAATTTCCTTTCTGCATGAATTTCATTAGATTTCTCTGGTATTGATTCCATTTCTTCCTCTTCATCGGACTCTATACTTGTATTTACTTCCTTTGGACGATTTGGTAGTTGTACTTTAACTTTCAGTCTTTTACCATACAAAGGAAATTTAGAGCATTTACTATTATTAGTTGAACTAGAAGATGGCAATTCCAAATTAGGCAAATTTGCTGGTTTTGCAATATTAGCTAATCGGACAACATTTGCATGTTCTTTTTTTAACCGGGTTATTTCCATTTTTAATTTAATTAATGTTTGTTTATCTAATTTTGGCTGATTCAATTCTTTCATAAAGCTGTCTAAAGAATCTTCTTCATTATTTGCAGAATTATTTTTATTTAAATTTTCAGTTTCTCTTAATTGTTGTTCAATCTTCGATATTTCCTCTCTTAATGACTTTTCTTTCTCCAACTAAATAAATTATTCAAAAAATTGGACAACAGGAGATTTAAAATACTTACCAAACTTTCATAAGTTTCTGGTTGTTGCGGTTGTTTAGATTTCATTCGCATTTCACGTTTTTTTTCAATAGTTCCAGTTCGATCAAGGAATGTATCATCATCACTATCGTAAAAATCATTTTCTTCCCAATTTTTTACCTTCCGTTTGCGAGATTCTATATTAGGAATAGGAAAATAGTTAAATTTATTCAAAATATGTGACCAACAATACACTTAAAACTAAAATATGTCTTTACCATGAACTGCTTGTCGAAGAACTCCATGTCTATCCAAAATTCTGCATGCTTCTAAAGCACACTGAATTACTGCTTCCTTCTTTTTCCCTTTGTGTAATACTTCAGCTACTATAGGCCTTCCAACTTCATCGTCAATTGGTAATTCAACTTTACATAAAAACTGTCCAATTCCCTGTTCTGTACAATCATAATCCAAATTAAAGCCTTCCCGTTCAAAGAAACCACGCAATGCCTTTTTCGGATCATCTAAATATAATTGTTCGTTGTTGGATTGTGCGTATGGGTTTTCTGTTAAATCCGTTTCTTCGTCAGCGTCTTCACCCAATCCCCAATCAATGCCCTTTTCCTCTTCTTTACGTTTTCTTTCCTCCTCTAGTTGTTTTGCACGTAAAGCTTCCTCTTCGAGACGACGCAACTCATCTGAACGTTTTTGTTTCAATTCTGTTATACTTAATTCAGATTCCGCTTCAGCATCATCTTCTGGACCTGTTAAGATGTAAGAACGAGTGCTGCAGCCAAATTTTAACATATGGCCCACCTTTTAAATGATAAATGCTTAAATTAATTAAATATTTTGCAATTGCAAAAGAAATGCAAAGGTATGGACATTTTCAATCATGCGTTCATCCTGTATTTCTTTAAATACATAACATTTTATCGATCAAACACGCTACTTCAAAATTCATTTGTTTAATAACATCCACATAACATCATAAATAAATAAACCATTAAAAATGTCTCATGAAATTTCGTTAAAAGCAAAAAATGCAGATGGAAGTGATTCACAAGTGGAAAGCTATAATAAAATTGCATCAAATGGAACATTTGCAGAACTTGAATCATTAAAAGAAGAAACTAAAACGAAAAAAGATGAAATCGAAGAACAATTCGATAAATTAGAAGAACGTTTAAACAGTAGTTCATCTTATTTGACAAAACTTAAAAAAAATATTGAGAATATTTTGAATACGGAACATTCCAAAACATGTACACCACATTTTACTCCGATGATTGACAATAATTATGATGCAGACAATATTTCTCAACGTATTGAAGAGATTACAACTAAAATTGGAAATTTACAAGAACGTACAAAGGTCTACACTGAAGAACGTCGACAAGTCACAGATAATTATAAAGATACTTTCGAAACAGTGTTAAACCAGCTTGAATATGTAGAAAATTCCCGAAAAAACTTTACAAAAATGTAATACTTACTTGAATCCGAACGTAAATTTGAGGTTTTAGGCGTCTCTTGTTTAAAAAAGTTCCGTGAGTACCGCCTAAATCGTAAATATAAAATCCAATACTATCAGTTTCACTTGGTTCTCTTCTATATTGTAAAACAGCATGATACCTATAGCAAAAATAAATATTCGTTTAGTAATTTTAATGCATTATTTTATTGTTAACTTGAATACCTTGAAACTGTTGGATGTTGCATGCAAATATTACAATCAGCTAATCTTCCAAACGTCCAAAATGGTCTACTCATTAAATCTACTGTTTCTATTATGCATCCATTTTTTAATACTTCAAATTTGTACGGCTTAGAAACACTGTCGGGCATTCCAGACCAAGGGGGCTCTTTATATGATAAGGTTATTTGTTGGGATTGGTTTACTTCCTTATTTATTTCAGAACCTACAAATCGGAATAACAAAATTTATAGAACAAAAATATTAAAAACAAAGTTTAATTACTCTGTGTAACATTTTGATCCTGTATAAAATCATTTTTCTCTTCAGGGGTAGTCGTTTTATTTACGTTTTTATTAGTAGTTGTTTGAGTAACTTTTTTTGGAAGTTTACCAATTTTTCCAATAAGGACAGGTTTCTTAAAAGGTTCCATTGTTTTTATTTCTTCTGGGGGTACTAAATTATCACTGGTAGTTTCCATTTTATGTTTTATTTACAAAATATAAAGAAAAATACAAATTCTTTTCTGAAACTAGAAAATTAACCTCACTCTCAATAATTTTGACAGGATAAAGTGTGGGAAATTTGAATTCAAAAATAATTTTTTTTAGCTTACTGTAGAAAATATTTTATCGCTACATTCACATAAATTACAATTATAACTAATAAATTAGTATATACACTGCATTTAAAATATAAGAAATACATATGCATAAATAGACAGTCTTATTGTTTAGAATTTTATTATCATTAAGTCCCCATTCTTTGTTTTAATCTGCGTACAAATTCTTTGGCTAATTTATCACCTTGTCTGTATTCTAATGCACGAATAGCGTCAGTGCCTACAAAATTAAATTAATTAAGATTTAAATAATTAAAATTTAAATCAATCAACATTAATTAATTTATCATTACCCAGTGTTTTTGGTCTGGCCAATTGTAAATGAACTTGTTGTAACGCACTAATTGGCTCACTTGTAACAGGTATATCACTAAAACTTAGAAAGGCCTCTCCGATATACTGGTTATTATACCCTAAGAGATCCTTATCCTTAACACTAAATAGAATTAAAGCATCTTTGATCGATTTTTGTTCCGCTGTAAGATTACTACAAAAAAAATTGTTAAAACTTATGTCAACTCTAATGGAAATAAAAAAAATTACATTGTAAATATTTCATCATATAGTGGAAATTGAGTTTTATTGTGTGTTTTCGTTTTCGGTTTATCAATTCCACTAAATTTATGTTCAGGCAATAAATGAACACGTACAAATGAATCACAAGCTCCATTCGAATCCATTGCCATTAAATTTCGTGCATTCATAATTTCAATTGTCAATGTATTTGATTCAATTTTCGCCCTAATTGATATTTCCCCATATGGTGAATCTTTCATTTCACTAAATTCTTTTGCCAAATTTTTATGTACGTAATGTATAAGATCAGCAGTTTCTAAACCATTTATGCGCAATATTTGTTCAGTTCGTTTTAATGAATCACAGTTGGAACAGTCGTTGGATCTTTTAAAAGAGCCCAACATTAGACTTAATGTCTTATTTAGATTGTCGAAAAATGAAGGAGGTCGTCGTTTATCTAAATTAGATTGAATTATTTCATCTAGAATAGAACTTAATTGCTCCCAAACAATTTCCAATATTCGATTAAAGTTTTCTTCGTTCAATTCACGATATAAAGTGCTCAAATTTGTATCCACATACATCATAAGTCGGTGTACACTATTACTGTCTTGATTACACAATTCTGCGCCTTCAATCAAAAGTCTTTTCATGGAAGGAACCATCTAAAAAAAAATTAATTAATTTAACAATTTTTAGAGTTGGTTAATTACCTTTAAGACAACAGTTTCCATCAGTTCAATGATTTTATTTCGCACAGTATCAATTGCATTTGCAATAACATTATCTAGAGTATGTTGACATCGTTGGGCTTCAATAGGACTCTTCAATTCAGCCATTTTTTCAATAACTTCCTTCATACCTAAATCTCTAGTAAACGGTTCTAAAGTTTCTCTCACATAATCGATATTATTTATCGCTAAACACCATTCATTTGTTACTTCAAACTTGTTCTCATAAATATCATGTGTATCACCCATTCCTTCGACTTTTTGAGACATTTTATCAGCATAAAAGACACAACATCGACAAATATCCTACAACATAACAAAATTATTGTTTTGTGTTTAGTTTTTGTGGTGTTAAAATTACGTCAATTATTTTCGCTATAAACGTGTAACACCCTTCAACATCTGGCCAATTTAATTGCTGCCAAAACACTTTAACTTGATAGAAAATCGTTAAAGTATCAACTGCTGAAGAACTATATTTAACTGTATCATTAACATTGTTCAATTGATCCAGTTCCACAGCTTTTTCAATTCGCTGTAAGGCTTTATAAACTGCAATATCCAACCATTGAGCCACACCACCATGGAACCATTGATGGAAGTTTTTTATATGAAATGAATCGCATTCAACCGGACACAAACCATTTCCCAATGTTACAAATCGTTGTACAGCTAAATACAGTTCAAATAACGACGTTCCGGTTGTTAAATCATTATTTCCATTGGTCACTGTGCTTCCATTATAGCCATTATAAGTTAATTTCTTTAACGATTTACAAAAATCAATCACTTCCGGTTCACATAATGTGGAAATTTTCGCCTGGTAGAATATATATAAAGTTTTTGCGTATTGGAAATTAACGATCCTATAAAATATTACAAATAAAAATAATATTTCGATTTTTTTTTTAAATTCCTTACTCTTGGAAATGTTTATCGTAAAATTCTATTGCTTTTTGTAAGTCACTCCTAATTAATTGTATAATTTGTATCAAATTTTGCATTTTACTAACATCTGCATCGTCAGTTCTTTTATTATTTTCCAATATATGATTCAACCAATCGTTAGCACCTTGTGAAACAGCATCTGTTAATGTACTAAAAATATCACAGTTTGGACCATCGCCTTTATAACTAATCCACGGATATGAATTTGATGGAAATAAATCAGTATTTGGTAATGGTTCTAATGACCCTATATAAAATAAAATTTTCAACACTTCAATAACTTGTTTCATTGTTGTTTTCTCATTAACATTCTTTTTGCGCATTTTTCGTATAATACTGTAACAAGAAGGTAATAATTTTTTCACACCATCCCAAAATATCCGTACATCTTCTTCGCAAATACTATTTGTTTGGATTGGTTTGATTAGTTTCTCCAACAAATTGGAAAATAGTGTGAAATTCAGAGCATGACTTTGATGGACGGCTGCATAAACGGAAAATTGGCAAACTGCTACTTCGGTCGGCGTTAGGCCTGATTGGGCGATGTGTTGCGTAAGAAGTGACGTTGCTTGTGGTGAAAATGTGCCACACCACCAATATGGAGCCACCTATAATTAATGAATGGAATATTTAAATGTAACAAATCCAAATAATTATTTACCTGAGACATTTCTAATTCGTGCAACAATATTATTCGCAACATATGACGATGTTCTTGTTCAGCAACTTGATTATTCTTTTCAGAACTGAATGATATTCTCACTTTTATTAGTCCTTGCCTTGTAACTTTATTCTTTTTATCTAAACTGTACCACATGGTCATTCCACCGGCTGGTATTGTCTATAAAAAAATAATTAAATTAAAAATAACTTATTTTAAATGACTACTATTTATTTTCTACATTAAGAGGAATATTCGCTTTGCCAATTAATTCATTTTCATGTTGGCCCGTGGTGGCCGTTACAGCTATTTCTTTTACAAGTTTTCGCATTCCTTTAACACCTTTCACTTCAAAAATTTTCCCTAATTTCTCTTTAACACTTTCAGCTGGATCGAAATCCCATACTTCTAAACACAACGTATCCGATGAAATATTTTCCGTAACTGGACTAAAAATAAAACAAAAAGTAGATTAATTAAAAAAACAACAAATTCAATGGAAATTTTGTACAGAGCGAAATGTTCTTCCCATGTTGGATTCAATGTAGTTTGTTTAACTGATGTATTATATCTATGCGATGTATTTGATGCTAAATAAAGTGTTACAAATGGATCACTCAAACCGTTGGAATCTTTTGGTCTTAATTCTTTTGCTTCAATTACTTCAACATTTATTAAAATATCGGGAGCTTCTTTTTTCTCGGCAATTTCCATAAGTTGACGATGTTTATCATTTTGTATTTTGAAAGCATCTTGTGCGTAGGAGAATAAAGCTGTTTGGCTTACTTCATAGCTTGCATCACATCCAACGTTATGCAGAATTTCGTATAAGATTTCAGTATAAAGCTCATCAATCTGCAATATCAAACGAAATTATATAATTACTATTGATTATTTTCCGCCTTAGCAATTTATTGATTATTTTTTTCACCATAATATACAAACAATGTCCTTATTTTAACTTACAGTCATTGAGGCCAAATACATGCTAGTTTGTCTTTGAAGTTCTTCTTTTTTAATACCCCGAAAATTGTTTCGGGGTAGTGATTTTCTTCGCATTCGCGGCTTAAATTTGGGCACTTCATTTAAAGTATATTCAGATGAACTTGTCCTCATCATTTTCACAATTATTATCGTTTACAACATGTTTAAGTGAATGAAACTAAACGACTATATTATTCTATGTGTATAAGACACTTTTTTGACTAATCAATTTGCACGTTAATGAAAAAGAGAATCACATACAAGGCGATAGCTGCCAAATCTATTCCTGTAAAGTTGCGCTCATGTATTTTTACAACTGAGAGAAAAAAAAAGTTTAAGAAGCGTTTTTATTCATTATTGGTTTTTGCGGCTATTAATAATTTATAAGTGGTTCAAAACTGTTTTTGAAAATTGTATAATATTGATAACTTTTAAATGGTATTTTGACGTCATTATGTTACGTTACGGCCTTATGGATTATTTCACTGATTTGTAAAAGTTCATTTATCGGCCTGTACAAATCTATATATACCTACTTATTTAATGTGTTTATTTTTGAATACGACTTACGAGTATACTTGTTTGTAAGATCAATTAATTTTTTTTGATGTTGATTGATCATTATGTAAACTTCATTAAAAATAATGGAATTTATAATTTATATCATAAACACTATACTTATTGAATATAAGAACATTTTCTGTAAATACCGGACTGTATGAATACCTATACTGCTATAAATAAACCACATGTCACCAACTCTTTAAAACAATTTCATATTTTTTATATCATAACAGCTTAATAAAATGGGTCAAAAAATAATCAATTATTTTGGCTTCTATTTTTATGTTTATGGGTCAAACACATGAATTTATATAAAAATAAAATCGAATTATAATTACGTTTAGTGCAGCAGCAATAAAGTCGTTTTTATCTTTTTGTTCTTCAACTTCTGAATCACTTGAAGTTGCTCCTTCACCATCCACGAACGATTCATTGTCGTTGACTGGTTCTTCAGGATTTACTTCATGATTAGCTAAATCTGATGGAGACAATTTTGCCGCTTCTTCTATAACACGTTGCTTTTCAATTTGTTCTTGAGTTGCTGCAAATTCGGCCTGTTCGCGGAATAATGATCCAAATTTTTCAAAAAAGCCACCATCAACTTGTTGAATTCTAAAATAAAGTACATTGTTTATATTTGATGTATTAAGGTTGTATAAAGAACTGGCAACTGGGAATAAAGAATAACAATTATATTCTGTTAAAATATTTATTATTCGACTTTTACACACATATGGAAGACATTTTTACTCTGGAAGACTAATTTTAGGAACAAATAAAATATGGCACATAAACGGAATGTATAATCAATAAAAAATTTCCATAAAAATCAACAATTACTTAAAATAATCTTTAATATCATAACATTAACAACTTAAAAGTATAGAGACAATTAAAATATAATATATTTAACTTGTTACTTGAATTTTATACATCTTTATTAATCCAAATTACCAACGCAGATGTATTTTATATATGTAAAATCTTCTGTACCATGATGGGATCCTTCTCTACCCAATCCGGACTCTTTAACACCGCCAAATGGAGCTTCAGCAGTTGATATTAGACCTTCATTCACACCAACCATACCAACTTCTAATTTTTTCGCTACACGAAATATTTGCGAAATATTCTGTGAATAAAAATAACCAGCCAAACCTCTTTGTGTAGCATTTGCAATACGTAGACTGTCCTCTTCAGTTTTAAAACGCAATAAAACAATAACTGGTCCAAATATTTCTTCACTATACACATCCATATTGTCTTTAATGTCTGCTAAAATTGTTGGCTGATAAAACAATTCACCAAATTCTGGAGCTGCTTTTCCACCATAAAGTATTTTACCACCTTTTGAAACGGCATCATCGACCATTTTCGTAACTTTGTCCAATTGTGCTTTATTTATCAATGGACCTAATTGAGTTCCCGGTTGACAGCCATCACCAATTTTCAATTTAGCCACTTCTTCCGTTAATTTACTAACAAATTCATCATAAATGTTGTCTTGAATTAAAAATCGATTCGATGCAACACAAGCTTGACCACAATTACGAAATTTCGATATTAATGCACCGGCAACAGCTTTATTTACATCAGCTGAATCGTAAACTATAAACGGTGCATTTCCACCCAATTCCAAAGCCAAACGTTTAATCCTCGACGAACATTGTTTGTATAAAATTTTTCCTACTTCCGTTGAACCTGTAAACGAAATGCCAGCCACTTGTGGACTTTCACAGAACAATTTGCCGATAGCTGGTGCATTTGGTCGGTCACTTGTAACAACATTCAACACTCCCTTCGGAATGCCGGCTTTGTCGGCCAAATCAATCACAGCTAACGCAGTTAAAGGTGTGTCTTCAGCAGGTTTTATAACACAAGTGCAGCCCACAGCTAATGCAGCGGCTGCTTTCCGAGTAATCATGGCCAAAGGAAAGTTCCAGGGAGTGATTAAAGCTGCAACACCAATTGGTTGATGTTCAACGAAAAGTTTTCGTGATGGTGCTGGACTAGGAATGATTTCACCACGTACATTACGAGCCTGTTCGGAAAACCATTCAACAAACGAATTACCATAAGAAACTTCACCTTTGGATTCGCTTAAAGGTTTACCAGATTCAACGGTCATGATTTCAGCTAATTGATCTTGATTTTCGTTGATCAAATTGTACCAATTACGTAAAAGTTGGCCCCTTTCCTTTGCTGTAGTGTTTTGCCAAGTTTGGAATGCATTGTAAGCAGCGTCGATAGCATTTTGGGCGTCAATTGCATCCATATCCGGTACAGTTGTTATCACGGAGCCATTTGCTGGATTCTTCACTTCAAACACTTTATTTGTAACAGATGAAATCCATTCACCATTTGTATATGTTTTATTTTTTAGTAAATTCATATTACGAACTGTATATTGACTGTACGACAATTTTTGTACAAATAAACGTTTGGCAGCTATGATAAACATTTTTATCACGTGCCAAGAATACTTTTAAAATGAAAAACTCTTATCGTTTAGTTTTAGTTAAACTAAAAAAAGATTTATTTAATAAACATCAATGACAAAGTAATTTAAAAAATAAAGATTTATAACCTTACTTTTTACTTTTTCGTGTATTACTTGTTGTCTAATTTTTAGTGCATCATTTGAATCTTACTATTTTACGAGCCCTAACAACTTAATGTTTGGACGACTAGTATTTTTACAAAAAATTCAATTTTTTTTCTGGTTTAAATTTAAATTGTTATTTTAATGAATTGTATAAAAAACTACAATCAATTCCAAACAATATTTATTAAATTTTAAAGATGTAATAATTTTAGTTTATTAGAAAAACTTAATAACTTTGAACATTGCATAAAATTGTTGGCAAATAAATGTTTGGACGGTTTTTTAAATGTTTATCAAGTCGGCTTTTTTAAAGACATGAAGGTGCAATATATGTCAATTAATTGTTCCCTGTACTTTATTGTGTAGCAACAAATAAAATTATTAATTGTTAAAATTATTTAATATGCCTAAAGGTGTGAGTTACAGTAAAGATTTACGAGAAAGGGTAGTTCAGCAGTATTTAAAAGGAAGGAGCATGCAAAATGTAGCAAATATTTTGCAAATGCCCAAATCTTCGATTGCGTACATTTTGAAAACATTTAAGAAACCGGAGATATTAAAAATAGGGGTAAAAGTGGTGGTAGACCGAAAAAAATAAACGAAAGAAATCAACGGAAATTGGTAAAAATTTGTAAATCGCAACGTAGAGCAACCCTTAGAAGTATCACTGCAAAATTTAATGAAGAAACTGGTGTAAATATATCTCGGGAATGTTGCAGGCAGTATATGCATAAAGCTGGTTTGCATTTTTACAAAGTACATACGATATAGGTATCAGTTTTGTATTCTTGAAAACTTATTTTAATAAAATTTAAGGCAAAAGAAAAACCGCTTCTAACAGCTAAGCAAAAGAAGGCCCGACTAATTTGGGCAAGATCGAAAAAACTGTGGACATACAACGACTGGTCAAACGTTATTTTCAGTTGTATGTCCACAGTCTTGTATGTCC
>SSSI01007428.1:0-35778 GCA_004796505.1 Oryzaephilus surinamensis | reverse complement strand
ACTAGAGTTGGATTTCATTTTTTGATATTATTTTACATAAATATAAATATGTGCTTTAAAATTTAACTTTGCTGAAACCATAAAGGGAATATGTATTGTATAAGTATACATATATGTATACACTGATTGTAAAAAGAGTCTATTTTTTAAATATGTATTATGTTCATACATATAATAAGTACATATTATATGTATGTAGTATACGAATTCTAATGCATTATGGAGTATAATATGTACCAAAGTATACCTAAATTGTACGTTAATACGTATTATATAAATATACTCTATATATATATAAGTCGAAAAATTGAATATAAGAAGATTTTTTTTCTATAATTTCCTATAATGGTAAAAACTAAAAATCCTTTTAAGAGAAATAAAAGTGGACACTGAACCTATACCTAGGTACATAATGAAATTTAGCTCGGATTTGTAATTTACTAACCATTGTTGTATGTATGTACTTTAATGAAATATTTGTATATTCACATGGTGTTTAAGAATAACATGAATTAAACTTTAGAGGATGACTTCTTAGTCCAGTAAATTTTAGAATTATTGTCACAATATTTTTGAAAATAACTTTTTAGTGGAAAAAAGCATAAAGTCAATGAATGATTCAGGTAAAATTAAAATAAAATCGACCACTTTCTAAAACTTTCTAGATTTTATACTGATCTAATCTATTTTTTCTTAATACGTAGTGAGGATTTAAGTATTGACTCCTGAAATATTTTTCGGTTATTCATTTACTCTCTGTCCGTCTCTGTGTATATTTCAAAGAAATATCTTTTGTTGTGGCTATATAAGTACCACATTAATCGATAATTATTAAACATAAGATATCTACCTATTAGATATGTATATACATACATATTTAAAGGAAAGGTAAAAATGTGTTGAAGATGAGAAGATGTGAATTTAAACTGTGCCGTTAAGCAAGTTGTCATGACTACGGGAATGACGTCATATCCAAGTCATGACTTGGGTTATATAGGTCAGCTATTTTGGAGCATATGCATTTTGTAAATAATCGAGAAAATTATCAATGAACACTCACAATTTATATATTAATTCTATGAATCTATAGCTAAGGTGCCTATAAATTTGTAATTTAAATTTACAAATGTATTGTTTTACAAAAAATTATTGTCAATTTATTAAATTTAACATAACATTTCTGTACTGCCATAATAGATGTATGTACATAACTAGATACATATCCAGAATCCAGATATGTAGGTAAATCCTGTAAATAGGTATAAAGTATGTAAATATGTTCATGTAAAGCATCCAAAGAAAAAAAGAATAAAACTACAATTTGTACCAGAAGCATTTTTTAAATAAGCTCCTTATAAAGTATTTTAATGTTATTTATCAAGAAATTAAAATAGACTCATGAATTCATGATCTGATAGTTATATATGTATAGGTATAGGTATGTAAAAATAACTATTATATTGAATATGAAATCTATATACCTACATACTATGAATTGATTAAACTTAATAATTACATACGTATATATGAAAAGCTCATTTTAAATCTATTAATATTAAAAGTAGGTCGATGAACTTAATATTTACCTCTTCTTATGCTCCTGCTAACGGTGGAAAACCAAAATAGAGCTTTTTGACGGTAATCGCCATCTGGTGGTTTCAGCACTTTATTAAAATTAGAATAAATTCAGAATCCCAATGTAAAACAGATTATTTCACATAATTTTCTGATGTTTTCTTTTTCAAAATTTTAAATAGTTATAATACATACTAGTATAAATATAAACAAATAAATACTAAAATTAGTAAATAGTTAAAAATTGATACCTATTTATGTACCAATACCTACCATACATAAAGGTATTAGGCGTTATACATATAATATACAATACCTACATATTTTCAAAAATAAAATATACTTATAAAATATAAATATACCTACTCGTATATCTATATTCTGAGAAAAGTTATGTATTTTTGTACGATTTCAGATTGCCGTGTAATTAACTAATTACTATCAATTACTACTACAAAAACAAAGAGTATTTTTAGAACAGCACAGCATAGGAAATTTGAAAAAGGAAAATAATATATATATTAATAATTCTTAGAAATATAGCCAGAAATTTATATAAAAATGTATTTTATTTTATCAGGATTATCTAGGAAACACTTTAAAAATGTCACTTCGTATTTGTCCTGTTAAATGAAATATGTTGTATTATTTACAGGAAAAGAATACCTAAATAGATTGATAAACTTGTATATGTAATTAAGTAAAACATCCAATTAAAGAGAATATTTTTATTTAATAGTAAAAATAAATATTATTTCAACTTATGAAAATAGATTAGGAAAACGATCTACATAATTTCTAAGGAAGACGATCTTCAAGTATTAAATATCGTATCTTCAAAATCTATTTTAATCACGAGCAACACATATCCTATGCCAAATGTAGATTTTCGGGGGCACTCTGTACCGCAGGAGGGGAGAAAGCTAAGGAAAAATTTTTTAAAAACTAAATTCAAACAGTCAGCACAGGAACTTCTTGTTGGCTGCTCACATTTCCATCGTAAAAGAAAAGGTATGTGAAAATTATTACAAAGTTATATGCTTTTCTCATCTATTCACATGCATGATTAAATTTTTAGTGAAATTATTAGTGCTGCAGTGATAAAATACGTGAACTATTAGGTATTAAATAATTGATCTGATTTTATAAAAAATTTTGGATTCATAAAACTGTTTAAAAAGTGGTATTCAACTTATGCATTAATTTTTGCTAAATATAATGAAACTGTAATGAAGTATTTTTATTTATACAACAATTGTACGAAATGTAATCCGAGAGTCTGGTTTCCTCTCTTTTGAAGAGTAAGAAACCAAATTAGGCGCGTAGTGGTCGCGTTATGTTTTTTGAACGAGTGCCAAGTTGTTCTGAAAATAGAAAAGCTCTAAATTTCAGTTCGTAAATAAAATAATAGTCTGTTTAATTATAGAACAGAAAATTATCTCAACCTACTTAAAAGAATATGTTTGCTTAATTTTTTTCTTTATAATTTTAATTCAATTCAATTATAGGATAATTTAGTAATTGTAATTATAATTTTTCAGAACAAAGAAAAGCACAACCATGGCGGACGATGAGGTTAGGTAGGTATCAAATTTTTTTGAAATTATTCAATCAAAATTAATTTATAATTTTTCCAAAATGTCTTATTTTCTTCAGTATCACGATGCATCTGCGTGTATCTTCTTTTTCAAAAGGTAACTATTAATTTGCATGCATTGGATTTGAAATTAACCAAATAAAGTTTTTTATAGAAGTTTTTTTGTTACGGCTAATTTGTTAAGAACTTTCAAAAATATTTTCAATACAAAACAATTATTTTTTGGTATTAATTTCTTTTATTAATTATAATTAGCCGGAACAATATTTAAATAAATATTTTTATGCAAAATCTACTATTAAGGACCCAGTAGTAGTGTAGTGTAAGCTTTAAATTGTCGTATATAGTAGGATGTAAAAATTGTAAAACGGCTTTATCTATTTATAATCTGTTTACATTGATATTCCAAATGGCTCTTGCTTATTGTATAATTCAGTAGATTGTAATATATTATTTTAAAAAATGTTGTAAGTAAATTTGGATTTTAAATGTTGCTTTGCAGAAAATACCACCATTGCTTGTCTAATAACACCACCGTTTTGTTTTCAACACACACACACAATTTTTGTATATTTTTCTTTCTGTTTGGTGCACCTGCACCGTTCTATGTCACTATTATATTTGTAAAATGCAATCACTAATTAATTCTTGATATCGAAAAAATCAATTTTAACTTCAATCGTGTTGATTATTTCACTTGTGAAACTGTTTTGTGCACCCACGTGTAATAGTAACAAAACTTGAAGTCGAAGGAAGTTAAACAGTTAAAACAAATTCCTTCGACTTTTTTGTCAAATAAAATTTTTTTAATTTTTATTGTTATGTTTTTGCAGAAAAAGAAATTGGAGGAGGCACGTAAATACAGCCAATCGCACCTTACAAGCTTAACAAGCAATAATCAGATTTATAAAAAAAATAAAATTGTCTAGAAAAATCTGATTATTGTTTGATATTCATTGAAATGTCGTAAGTATTATTAACGTATATTTATTAAAAAATTAGGAAAAGAAGAAAAAACAGGCGGAAATTGAACGCAAAAGGGCAGAGGTCAGAGCCCGTATGGAAGAGGCCTCAAAGGCCAAAAAAGCCAAGAAAGGTTTCATGACCCCAGAAAGAAAGAAGAAACTTAGGGTAAAACAATTTATTCTACAAAAATCCAATAATTACATTTTAATTTGTTTCGCTACACAGTTGTTGTTGAGAAAGAAAGCCGCCGAAGAACTTAAGAAAGAACAAGAACGTAAAGCTGCTGAAAGAAGACGCATCATTGAAGAACGTTGCGGTAAACCAAAACTTATTGATGATGCCAATGAAGGTAAGATGTGTGTTTTCATACCTACCGTACAATTTTATATAGAAAAATGACATTCTCCAAATCATTGTTACAATTTAACAAATACCGTTATGTGGGTCGAGAAAAATCGTCTACTTTTGTATTATTTTTTTTTTGTTTTTGATGTCTGTTTATGTGTGTATCTAAAATAATGACATGCCTTTTCTGTAGACGAGGTTACAGACATTGTGAGGAATTATTATGATAGAATACTATCACTGGAGGATCAAAAATATGATTTGGAATATCTCGTAAAGAAAAAAGACCTTGAGGTTAGCGAAAGTATCAAAATCAGAACTGTGCACTAGTTCAAGTACTTTTTTTGTACCCGTGCATGTAGTTATCAGAAAACTGCATTCAGTATATATCTACAACAACTAAAATATGTTGAGAATAATTTTTTGGGAATTGTTAAATTTGTGGCCTTGTCGTTGGAACGATAACCATTTTTTTACGTAATGGTCCATTTGAATGTATCCTTTTTTCAAATCGTTGCCATCACACCGACACAGTTTAATGTATTGAAATTATTCTCAAATATTTGAAATTTTTTTCGAGCTTATCTATGTTGCTTTTTGTATTTTGTCTTCTATTATTTTTGATGTTCAGAATGCAGTAAAAGCAAAATTTTATACAGTGTATAAATTTAAATTTCTAATAATCTTTCATTTTTATTTTATGCATAATTTTCCAAATTAGAAATTGTTAGAATTAGGTGTTATTTACCTTGGATCAAAAGCAAAACTTTTTATAACTGTTTGCCAAACTGAAAAAAACTTGAACCATAGTCAACAACGCAAAAAACTTAATTATTAGATAAACATTTTGTATCAGCCAGCAAAATATGTACTCCTATTAAATTTTGGAGGTTTTATTTTTAAACATCAGCATAACACTTAATTAAATATATACATATATAATTTAAACATTCATTTAAACATTAAAAAAATAATTTTAATAACCATATCGAATCATTTTACCTTTATACATGTAACAAATTAATTAAATATACTTGTACATAGTTGTTAAATATTCTACTAACGACATCATAATGCCTACGGTGAAATGTGTACAATATAATTATAATTTATAATGTACCTACTACATATTTGTTTTCTATTTAATTTTCAATTATTTAAGATTTTATTTATCTAAATACTGTGTAAACAATATAATATGATATATGATAAAGTTTTTGAAAAACTTATACTCTACATTTAGGTACGGTTAAACAAGTGTGCGAACTATATCACAAACGCATTGTAGAACTTGAAAATAAGAAATTTGACCTAGAAAAAGAAGTGGAATTCAGAGATTTTCAGGTAGAATGGGCACCTTGGAGGGCACGTTTAATGCACATGCATTCTAGTTTATTATACATAACACACGTGAACACCGTAGAGCTTCTTGCACAGCAAATATACTTTTTTTTAAATATATTTTTAATAAATTTTTTATGTATTCAGTAAAACGCTAATTATTGTATAAATAACACAATTTTATTATCTTATTTTTCCATTATCTTATTTAGTATAAAATTTTTGTAAATACACTGTATGAATGTACAGTCACACTTTTTTCAAAGTCAAACTTTTTTCGCTTACATGCATTGTTTAGCCTACATATATAGCTTTTTGCTTTAAATTTCCTCCATGTCCTATTCATAATCCTATATTAGGAAACTTGATATAATATACATACAAGTGCCGTTTTAGTACATAAGTCAGGAATTCATTTTTTTCAATAAATCTTGACTTATTCATCTAAAAAACAAATTACAAAAACTCAAATATAACATTTTAACACAAATTCAAAACATACAAAAACAATCAACATATTTTAATGTTTGCGTATAATTTCAGTTCGAAAAAGTGTCTAAAAAGCAATCCCTTTGTTGTGATAACACATTTCATTATTTCTTCTAGCTGAACTACAAACAATATGTCAAAGCTATCACCAAAGAATTTCGCAACTAGAAGGGGATAAATATGATTTAGAACAAATCGAAAGAATAAAAGCATTTGAGGTACAAACTATACACGATACACAGGCGGTGTGATTTTTTATGATTTTTAGGGCGCTGTTAAATATGGAATGGCATATATAATGAAATTTATGGAAAAGCAACCGAAAAATACATGTAGCGCATAAATATAACAATGCAGACTGTATTTTTTGGTTGCTTATGTTTTAATTTTTTTTGTCCTGCAATGTACATATTCTGCCAAAAAGCTAATACTTTTTTTATTTTTGAAAAGAATGGACAATTCATATTTTTTTTTTGTCGATAATAATATTCTCCTTTATTTGACCTGGAGAATTAAAATATTGCCTATCTACACCAAAACCGATCCTTTTTTCATTATTTTATTATAATATCACAAACGACATTATGACACATATATATAATATGATCTTGTGCATAGTTTTTTGCAAAAAACAAATTTCAGTAATAAAATTCATAAAAGGAGCGTGTCATTATATAGATTTAATGTTTTTGTACGTTAGTTTTATTGTTATATGTATGTATTTTTGATATTTCTCATTGTATAACTGTGCACAAGTTTCGATTTTATTCAAAATAACAAAATGTAATTGTGAAGGGGTAAACGGGCAATTATTTCTATTATAATTTTGCTGACTGCTGGTTCCGTTTCCGATTCTAGCACAACTTTCCAAGATCGTGAAAGAGTATTATGACCGCATGTATATTTGCGAGGAGCAGAAGTGGGATTTGGAACGCGAAGTTCGAAAACGGGATTGGGAGGTACAAGAAATGAATTATATAACGAGTGATATTACACTGTTTTTGTGCTTCATATCATACATTTTTTTTATAACGACAGTATACATATGATGAAAAGTTTACAACTTCATATGTTTGTTTGGGAATTATAAACATTTTTATTTTCTAGTACACTATTTTCAGATATTTTCATGTTTATTAAAAAAGTACATATAAACTTGTACTTATTCATGTTGTTGTTTTATTCATGTAGTTCTTGATTTGTAGTAAATATTTTGTGTTCTTTTTTTGTGTTCTGATGTTAAAAATGTTTATAATAGGCCCAGTTAATCAGTCCTGGAATTACATAATACATACATTATACCTCCAGTCTAATTAATTAAAAAGTTGAAGAAGTTATTAAATGCGTACATGAAGTGTTAAGCCGTATAGTTTTTTCCCTTGAATAACAAAAGAATTATTTAACAATCCAAACCAATAAAATCCTGCAAAACAATTTTGTTCATATTATATTTAAATTTAACATAAATATAATTCATATTCATATTCACAAATTTGATCGTTCTACTCTGCAAATTTGTCAAAACCAGTTGATAAGAACAAATTTGCAACTGTAATCGATATAATAAATAAAACTGGTCCTGAAATAACCCTTGCTTAGCGCTATATTGCTAAACCCTTCACCCACATGATATTTAAATTCTCTTAATGTCCTATTTCCCCCTTTTTTTTCTATTATTAGAATTATTATTGGCTTCTAACATAAATAATGTAAAACTGCTTTTTATATTAGTAGTATATTTGTTTATGCTAGCATAACGCTAATTAATGCATTTATAATTTTCTATCCAAACGGCATGGCCCTTCATGCTTTTTTAGATATGTTTGTAGTATTTTAAAAATATTAAATACGTTCCAAATCACCAAAAACTATATGGTGCATACAAGGTAAACGGAACCTACCAGTTTTAAGACAGTAAACTAAAAATCCAGAAATACAGAAGTGCCATGCTCTATTGTATCCTCATATTCAAATGATCCTTTCTGTCCATTTCAGGATTGGTTTTTAATTTAATACTTAATGTATTGTGTAATCATATTTTAAACTACTTAGTACGTAGTTTTCATTCAGTTTTACAATTACTTTTGATGATTTTAGAATATTTTTGCACAGTACGTCATAAAATTTTTTTATAGCAAGCAACTACAGTAATGGCTTTCATTGGAAAACTGTACAAGACCAGAATGAATTTGTTTAATACGTTTAATAAGTCTTCCCATTCATCGATCCTGTTTTGGGTTTACGTAACATATAATTATTACTTTTTATACAAATGTATTTGTTTTTTTTTCAGTCGTTTGTGGAATATATATGTACATATATTTTAAATATTTTTTTTGTCATATACCACAATTTTATTCGACTGTTTTGTTAGTATTTATTTTTATGTAGATATGAGAAATATTATGTTTTTGAAATTTCTCTGTATACCTGTATATTGTGTATATAAATTTTTGTCTGTAGAAATGTATATAGTAATATTTACATCTATATAAATCGCCTGTAGATTTAGTACTTCAATAATTTTACCACATCCATTTGCACCTTTCTTTGCCTCTTCCACTATCTTATTCTTTACTATATATATGTTGACTTTTTGCTACCACTATTTGTCTATGTTGTTTGGTGTGTTACTGCATGTCTTATTGTTGTACAAATTTTCACCTGCACCTTATTGTCATGTAATTAATATGAAGTTATAGTCTCAGTTTTGTTTTGTCCCATAAACATCTGCACATTTTACACTCAATTCAACAAAATATTCTATAAAACAAAACTGATACTAGTACTAACATGCTGATCGAATTTTGAAATTAGAAACTAACTTGTTATTGAATTTAGATCGCCGACCTTAACAGCCAAGTTAACGACTTAAGAGGCAAATTGTAAGTACATAATTTGGTATTGAACCAAGATTGCAGTCTAAATATTTATGTTAAAAATATAGCATCAAACCAACTCTCAAGAAAGTATCCAAATATGAGAATAAGTTCGCCAAATTGCAAAAGAAGGCCGCTGAATTCAATTTCCGTAACCAATTGAAAGTCGTTAAAAAGAAGGAATTCACCTTGGAAGAAGAAGATAAAGAGGTAAGAATATAATAATAAATAAGTATATCATGTAATGATGAGCTACCAAATATCTGAAAAGGTTTTATATCTTATTGTCTGTACCAACTAATGATTTTAAAATGGCAACTATAATTCTTATACACTGATATACTTTTATAACCTGTCCGTCGTATACTTGCCGGTTTGATTGTAAATGTCACAATTATGAATAGAAGATAAAAAAATTGAATGTATGAATTATATTTGGTAAAAAATAGGATAGGTATATTTAAGAAGTTATCAGGTTGGCTAAGTTTACATTTTATAAAGAACTTTTTAAAATTTGGGAGGTTACTTGTAGGGGTGTAAACCTTTAAATCAGCAATTATGTATATCAGTCTTAACTAATTTGATGTATTAGATAATATTTACTGTCTCAAAAAAATTTGATACAACGCTAAGCTTATATTCATCTATTGGTTCGTAGAAAATTAGAAACTAATAAATCATTTTTAAATTTTATTGCAAGAGATGGTAAGTATATGCCGGACAAAGATTATTACATAAATATTACTTTTTTATATATAAAAAGAATTATAGATGCTAGATATGTTTATAATATCTTCGAAGGAATAGAATTAGAATATAAGTTTATTTTCACAGACGAAGAAAGCCGAAAAAGCAGACTGGCAGAAGAAGTAAACTTGTCCACTATAATCAGCATATTATTTATATAAAAATATTAATTAATGATAATTTAGATTATATACACCCGATTTAGTAATCAATAAAAATACACATGACACACTACCATTTTTGTTGTTTTCCACATTTAACACATTTTTGCAGAGCATCTTTTTTGACGCTGTTTTTTTTTTATATTTTTTTCTGCTATCAATAGCTTAATTTTATATTTTATTACCATCCTGTATACCATTTTTTTTATCAGCAGTATTTTTTACATATTTTTGCCTCTTATAATATATTTTTTTCCATTAAGCTTCCATTAAACTTATTTCTTTGTTGGAAAAAACTTAATATAGAAGGTGAGCTCGGGCTAAAAATGTGCTTCTGTTTTCTGCGAGTTGAAAGCTTTTTTTAAACAATTTTCAATATCTAATTACTATTATGTATTTTGAAAATTGTTATAACTGAATGAATTATTGTATTGCTTTTAAAATTTGCTTTTTTCAGAGTGCTCAAAAAGCTGTTGCTGGCGCAAAGGTAAAACAGAGTCTACAAAAATATCGTCAATTCTCAAGTACTATCTTTTCTTTTACCTTCTTCTGTAGACTTTGCCCTTTACATAATGTCTTTATTTTATTTAGAAAAAGTGCAAAAAAATTATTGCATTTATGCACATATGGCTTAATAGTCACCTTGTAGCTTTTTTTATTGTTTACAGCACTATTTACTAAAAAATGTACACAGCACATTTTGGTTATATGAATCACAATTGTCCTCTTTTTGTTGAAACTTATAGTTAAAAAGGATACAAGAGTCATTTTTGGCTATCCTATTTTAGCTATGCTACAGTTTCATTATATTTGACCCCCTTTTGTATTAGTTGTTTAGTATTTATTCATCGTGCAATATTTATTGTTTGCAGTTAATTATTCATTTTAGTATTAAACTGTTACTTATACGATACTTTTTACGTTTTTTGCAGAAAAAGCCCGATTGGTCCAAAAAGGGTGAAGAGAAAAAGGTACAAGAAGTGGAAGCATGAACAACTCCCAAAAATATATGTATATGTTTTTTTGGATTATTTAACATTAAGAGTCAAATGTATATTTTCACTAAAATATTTATATAAAAATGTTTTGTGTGTGTAAAAATTCACGAATTTGTTGCACACATCCTCTTGTTTACTTGTTTATACCAACATCCTATATAATTTGTAAATTCTAATAACACATTAAAAACATTTAAATTTATTTGTTGTGGCGTTATTGTCTGTTTCCTGTTAGTCCTTGTCAGTTTTCTTTATGGATTGTAGATCGTCTTGATAAAAGTAATTTCAGTTTTAATTTTGAAATGAAAAAAATGTGTCGTTATATCTGAACAAAAAAGAAACCATTAATTTATTTAAAAAAAATAATTATCAGAAAATGTTTAACAATTTACGTTAAAAAAATATGCACTGGCAAATTTTTTATCTAAATTAACAAAATGATCATTTCAGGAGGGTGAAGAAAGCGAAGGTAAGTTATTGAGTAATTATTGACATAAAAATAAGGGATGTCGAAGGAAATGTGAAAATAAAAAATAATCGAAATAACAGCTGCTCCAGCAGAACAAGCACCAAGTGAAGAACCAAAACCAGCTGAAGGTGATGCACAAGCCGAACCCGCCCCAGAAAGTCAATCTGCAAGTGAAACGCCAACTGCGGAAGGCGAGAAGCCACCAGAAGGTGAAGTGCAAGCAGAGCAAGCAACCCCTGTAGAAGGTGCACCACAACCCGAAGGAACAGTAGCAGAAGGAGAAGGGGCCCCCGCCGAAGGTGCACCTCCAGCTGCACCCTCCGATTCAGGTAATTATTATAATTTATAACAATACACTTTATTTTGTATCTTTTGACAATAAGAAACAATTTTTATTGTTAATGTATATATACCTAATTACCTAAATTCAACAGAAATCCATTTTAAAGATAGCCACGTAAATGCTAAAAATAATATTGAAAAAATATTTAAATTATAAAAATATTTACAGGATTCGAGACGTTTAAAGAGCTTGTAATTAAAGAAAATTATGACATAATCGCTTTACCTGAAACTATATTAGCTCCAACTGAAAATAAGGATGTAGTAGCAATTCCTAATTATTCACTTGTTGAAAATCGAAAGAATAGCGGTGATGGTGTTGTATTGTATATTAAAAATTCTCTTAAATATAAAGTTGTTGATTTAACATCTGAAAATCCTGATATTCATGTTAGCTTTGAAGAATTGTTGGATAAAATAAAGAAAAATGGTAAGAAGGCCATTTAATTGTAGTCATATCATTTGGCCATTACCACTTTCATTTCATTGCTAGAGTATTTTAACTTGATCAAATTGTGCTTGTTACTATTAAATTGATAAAGAACATTATAATTACTAAACTATAATCCTCAATTTTTTAATTTACAGTTGAGACAGTTGAAGGAGCTGTCCCAGAAGGTAAATAAATCATCTGTTTAAATATTATTGTTATTTTCATTCAATATTTAAAGGGACACCAACTGAAGGTGCGCCACCAGCTACTGCAGAGGGTGCAGTTGAAGGCGCTCCAGCTCCAACCGAAAGTGCTCCAGCTGCAGAAGGTGTAGTTGCCGAAGGAGCTCCCGCCCCACTTGATTCTGTTCCTGCAGCAACTGAAGGCGGGGACGCACCTGTCCCATCTGAAAGTGCGGCCAGCACTGAAGCAGCGCCAACAGATTCAGCTGCACCAGCACCCGATGCACCATCATCTGAAACTGCAGAAGCTACTCCTGCAGCAGCGGACCCTGCACCAGCTACAGATGCACCAGCTGAAGCACTATCAGAAGCTCCAGTTGTTGAAACAGTCGCAGAACCAGCTCCTGTTGAAATGCCAACATCGCCGGTAATAGAAGGTAATGCTTAAAGCACCGTATGTTAAAATAATTGGTTGAATCATACAAAAATAGATTCATTATAAACATATTGAATTGTATAAGATGTATACATTGTTCAAAAACATTGTCAATTTAGGTTCATCGGTGTAGGTGGGTGTACATTCTGTGTGCCCACACATCATATTAGTTTGTTATTTAAGTAGAAGGTCACAATAACAATTGAGTAGGAAGTTGATATTTAGAAATTGTTGTAATATGGAAATAAAATGCAACTTATAGTTATTTTTAAATTATTATTGTAGTTCACGTTGTACTCGTATAGATATAGCTTTTATATTTATTGTAGAAATTAATTAATGTAATGTACAATGTACAATACAATTTTGATAACTAATGTATAATTATTGTAAAATATTTTCTTTATTTTCAGCTGCTGCTTAAACCTAATAATAGATAACAGGAAGGTGTAAAAATAATTTATTTTTCCACATTGTTTACGAGTTTTGTTTAATAAATTCTGTTCTTATTTTATCTTAGCTGTATGTGGACTAATTATTATTTATTATTATTTGTTTGAAATAAAAGGTGAACGAATTTTTAATTTTGTTGTATTACTAATTCGGTTTATTTTTAAATATTTATTCAACGGAAATATATAAAGCGCTACACATTATATCTTTCCTTTATTACAGTTTCAATAAAACTTGTATATAATTTATATATAGAAAATCATTGCACTTCTCTAAACTAATTTTGAATGACCTGCATTCAGTGCGTAATAAAAAAAAAACGACTAGATAAAATTGTGTTGTATAATCCGTATATGGACAGGAAAAAGTTGTATATCCATATTTTGAATAGTACAACTGATTATTATAAACAATTTCCACCAATGTAAACACGAACTGTATGTTTACAAAAGTCACGTGGGTTTTAAACACGCGGATACTGTTTTGTCCGCAACACAACCAAACTAATGAATTACTCAAATATCACCGAGAAACGGGCACGGGTACAAGTACAATGTTCAGTACAGCACGGGCTTGCAAATGACGACAATTCTGTCATTGAATTTTATATCTAATTTAGTCAAAATTCATGTACAGTGAACAAAATCAAGCCTTCCCCTAAAGTTACCAATACACAAATATTACAGGTAAGCACACAATTATCTTGCCACTACTATATTTAGGCTAAGTAACTAAGTTTTGCAAATTAATCTATATTTTCGTATCTTGTAAAAATTGATAAATCCAAGGCCAAGTTTTTTTTAGAACTAAAATCATATCTGAGTATAAAATAGAGGTGAATTTGCATGTGTTAAAAACATTTAGTCGCTTAGTATAATTAAATTTGAAATGAATAATTAATTACGTTAAAATATAACGCTTTTCTAGGGGGCGCTTTTAGAATTTTAAAGATGTTGCCTTCGAGCCCTTTGATTAATTATAAACAGCGAAATACTCATTCATCTAACCTTTAAAATGAACCACATACGGATATTTAAAGTCCAATCAGTATTTTATAATAAAAAATTTATGTTTAATTTTTACAACATTATTTACATTTTAAAAACATTACTTGTTCTGGAATCCAATATTTGCCATCCAGCAAAAATTTTTCGAAATTTTCTTGACTAGAATAAGTAGAATATCCTTTAGAAAATATGTACGTACGTAAAATTTAAGAAATTTAGGAAATTGCATTGCTGTGCCATCTTTTGAGATGCAAATAAAGTTCAAGTGACGTTTGTTAGTGAAATATGAAATACTTGTGATGTGACAAATAAGAAAACATGATAACACGTCTTATCAATATTACAAGCGAAATTATCTTATGAAAGATAAGAATGATTGTATCTTTTGAACAGTAATCAATATCATAAAAAAACATTACTTATGGTTATAATTATATGTAAGATTAGTTGATTTAAATAGTGAGGTTAATTCGTGACAAAATTTATTTGTGTTTATAATAAAACCCACCCATTAATTTAATTACTTACAATTAAACTGGATTTAGTTGGAAAATGGCAACCTTTAAAGCTAGAGCATTATACGATTTTGTTGGTGAACCGAATTCAGCTGAAATGTCAATATCAGCTGGTGAAGTGTTAACGGTGACAAGAACTGATGTTGGTGAAGGTTGGTGGGAAGGTTTGAATGAAAATGGCCGTTCAGGCCTATTTCCAGAAGCTTATGTGGAACGTGTAGGCGGAGGAGGTGTTGTTGGCGATTCAAATCCTCCAAGTATTCCGGCTCCCATATTACCGTACGCACAAACAACAGATTGGGGCGAAAGTGCCCAAGCCGATGATTCGGACGATGATTGGGATAACGATGACAATTATTCAGAAATTGGTGGTAGTACGGCCAAAACTGAAAATTACTACAGTAACGAGCCAAACCAAAATCACGCCTTATCACTGGGATCATCCCAACACGATTTTCCAGAAAATATAGACAACAAAGGCACAATCACAAAAAAAAGTTTAAATCGTTTTTCAACTTATGTTAAATCAGGTTTAGAAAGCTATATAATGGGTAAGAACAACAAAACAACAGTGGCTATTTAGTTTAGTTTATGAGTAAAATGTATTTTTCTTAGGTACATTGAAAGACTTTATACCAGCGAAAAGTAGATTTCAAATAATAAAAGACAATGATAATGTTATTGGAACATGGCAATTACAAACGAACTCGTATACAGTTTTGGTAACATCACCAAAAAAAGCAACTAAAATGCGTGGCCTTAAATCATTTATAGCATATCAGTTGACACCATCGTTTTCTAATATTGAAGTGTCTAGGCGTTACAAACATTTCGATTGGCTTCACGATAGACTAACGGAAAAATTTAACATAATTGCAATACCACCATTACCAGATAAGCAAATATCGGGTCGGTATGAGGATCAATTTGTCGAACATAGACGGGCACAATTGCAAGAATTTGTTAATTATATGTGTCGACATCCAGTATTATCGCAATGTGAAGTGTGGCATCATTTTCTTACTTGCACAGATGAGAAACAATGGAAACAGGGTAAACGAAATGCTGAAAAGGATCAATTAACTGGTGCAAATTTCTGTTTATGTATTGATGCTCCACCGAAAGAGTTGTTAACATCTAGTGTGGATACGCGTATTGAAGAAAGTTTAATTTATATTACTAAAATGGACCAATGTATAAAAAATTTAATGTTAACTGCACTAGATCAACAAAAGAAAAGTTCAACGATGTATAAAAGGGAATTTACTAGAATTGGTGAAAGTTTCTTTGCATTAGGATCAGCTTACGAAGTGTCGCATAAAGGAATATTTTCTAAAAGTTCCACAGGTTTGACACGAAATTGTCTAATTTAGAATTGTGTGTTGAATGGTTTATGTTTCAGATGTTAAAAGTATTGGTACTGCTTTTATGACTATAGGAAAGTTATACGAAGAACAATCGAAACTGGATTGGCAACCACTTTACGATAGACTTTATATATATAAAGGGATTACTAATTGTTTTCCAGACATTTTAAATTTGCAAAAGTCTTCTGAACAAAAGAAAAAAGAATGCGAACGTACATTGCAACAACAATCTTTATTAACTGATGTTAGAAAAAGATCCGATGTGTTAACATATGCTGTATTCGCAGAATTAGAACATTTTCAAGTAGAACGTGATAATGAATTGAAATTATCTATGAAGTCTTTTCTTCAAGAGCAAATCAATTTTTATAAAAATGTAGTGTACAAATTGGAAGAAACTTTACAAAAGTTTGATTAGATTTATTTTTTAAGTTAGCTACTTGCCTTTTATCTTCATAAATTTCCGTATCTTTATATGTGATGTATTTTTTTCTTTATATGTATATAAGAATAGTATTTAAAAAGTGAGTTATGATATTCTCAACATTTATATATAATTCTTGTACCAAAAAGGCTATTAGATATAACATATTTAAATTGTTTAATTAATTGGATTATATGTGCTGTGCTTTATAATGTAAATTATATTATTTTCACATTTATTTAAATTAATTCTTATTATACTTCTTTATATTCGTTTTAATTGTATATTTTATTAATGTGTCAATTTTGAATTAAATATATTTATACACAATTTATTCATTTCAATCTATTATTAAGCCTCTATATTTCACATTTGTATTTTCAAAATAACATTCAGAATTTCATTTAAATTTTTTCTTACTTATTTGTTTTAGAACATGTCGCAAAGTAGACGAATTATTGGTTGGAAAATTGTGGTTTTTAATGTGTACAACATCTTTTTTATGGTTAGTATATGTTTTGAGTTTAAAAAAAGCTAATTATGTGTATTAAAATAGTTTTTTATGCAGTTTTTAGGAACAGTGAATCTAGTGGCATATTTCTATGAACTCCAAATGGGAATACATTATATAAACTTATTTTATTCTTCAACTTTCTTAGTTGCATTATATTTTTTGCTAGTAGCAAGTTGTTTGATATTAGTTTCAAGTTTTATTGGAATATTATCCACCAAAACCAAAAATAACTTATTTGTATATATTGTGAGCTTAAATCAAATTAAACATATTATTCACTAACTGGTAATGGTAATTTTTAGTATTTGATGATTTTAATTCTGGTTATATTATTTGAACTAGTTATTGTTATAACATCATATTTATATTCAACTAATTTAGATTTTATATTAAAAGAAGAGTTCAATAAAACGTTTCTAATTGAATATAAACATGGAACTGACAAATCCATTTCCGTTGACTTTGTTCAACAAAATGTAAGAAAACCATTTTATTTTTTCAAATATGGTAAGAACGATCAAGTAGATATTTCTTGTTTTTTTTTTACAGGAAGCTTGTTGTGGAATTTATTCTTACGCTGATTGGAGCAAAAGTAATTGGAAAACATATCTTGAGAGCCAGCTATTGCCGATTACATATTTTGTACCAGAAAGTTGTTGCAAAAGCATTAGTGAAGCATGTGGGAGCAGGATACATCCTTCAAATATTTATTATGAGGTACATTTTATAAATAACCCTTTTTTTGGTATTATAGTTAGGATTTTTTAGGGCTGTTATGATTCTGCTGGAAAAAAAATTCATCATTTTCTACAAGTGCTATTATTTGTATCTCTTGGAACATTTACTGTACCTATTATTGGAATAATACTGGGTGTAAGACTATATCAGGTTTTTATTAAATTAAGACAAAGCAAAGAAGATGAATTGATTCAAAGAAACTTTAAGTAGTTTTAAACAAAAGCTTGTTACTTAGTTCTAACAATTGTTTTTAAAATGTTGTCGCTTTTCAAATATTTAAATGTGTACCAAAATCTATTTATTAATATTTATGTAAATATTAAAAGCAGCATGCTTATGCATTTGTTTTTTAATCTGTGATCATTTTATTCTTACTTAATTGCATAAAAGTTTAAAACTTTATTAAAATTTATATCATTAACGCTAAATTTAATTCAGAACTAAATTTTCATCATATTTGATCGTATTTTTTACAATAATTTAATTGTTTGTGCTTGTGGAAAAATTAATCTTTAAAAATTTTGTATACGTTATTACTCACATTAAACACAAGAACCAAAATCTCTAATGCTAATAATGTTTCTCTACACTATAGATATTTATAAATTCTTCATTGTACCTGAACTACCTGATATTTAATAAATGTAATATATTAATATACGTATATATCACATAATTTATATTGTGTTTTATTTCATAATATATGCATAATTATTATCTAGTTTATATAAAGATGGCAATAAAAATGCACAGCCAAATTCTGCCCTTAGAAGTCAACATATATAATTACAGATTTAAAAACAGGAAAATTATATGTGTTGCAAGTTAAGCTTTAGCAAAATACAGGATTAAGTTGATTTATTACGAAAATAAGCACCAATTAAAAATAAAAACAAACCTTACTTTGTGAATAATTCAATTTATCTTATCAAACTTATCATTTTTACTGTACCTAAGTAGTTTAATCATAATAATTCAAAAAAATCACTTGTATTTTAGTTTGTGACAAATATGCTTAGCATTAATTTAATTATTGTTTAAGTTACATTTTGTGCTTTTCGAAAAAATGGCGTTTATTCCCTTAATACCTTATTTTAAAGCTTACCAAATAGTTTTTGGAGTACGTAAAATAATAAAAAAATATTTTGTTTGTTAAATGACAAACTTTTTTAGTTGGTGTACTGTTTAACATGGGCCGTTTTCATCTATTTATACCGTTTTCGGCCTCTTTACTTTTCAAGTTTTATAATAGCCTTAGATCCTGTAGCTTTGACATGTGTTAAGATATATTTATTGTGTTTATTAGTGGTTTTTATTGTCAATTTTCTTGAAGTACCTGTTACTTCTACTATTGTTTGGGTAAATATAAAACAAAAACATAAACATTCATCTCCGATATTTTGTATTACGTCGAATTTATTGTCTTTCAGATATTTTCATGGATAGGTTCCTTTTGCTTTGGGTGTATTATAGGATTCTTTACTCTTTCAAACAGACAACAGGAAAATACTATTAAAATTAATTTTCTTAAATATTATGTTTTCGATCCATGGAAAACTGCTATAGACTATTTTCAACAAAATGTTAAACAATTTTTTAATACATAAATAATGAAATTCTTATTAAATGATTGATTGCAGGCAAATTGTTGTGGAGTCATAAACTCGATGGATTGGAGCTCAAGTGCTTGGTACAACAATGAAAACAAATACAATTTCTTAGATGTCCCAGAAAGTTGCTGCATACAAGTATATAAATACTGCGGATTAGCATACGACCTCAGTTACAACGTTTATGAACATGTAGTTTAACTTTTAAAAACCAATATAAATATTATAAATTAATTTTAAATACTTTCAACAGGGATGTCTTTCAACTGTATTGTACATTTATAATTCTCCAACACCGAAGATTTTTCTGATTACAATTCTTATAATAAGCTTCTTTGTATTGCTTTCAAATTCGTTGTATTTGGATAAGAAAATGTCCAGGAAATTTAATAACATTACTCCCGTGGGGCAAAATATTGATACAAGATCCTACAAATTGTTAATATCAGATAACGACATTTGCACAAACAAAATTACAATGAAAATATGATAATATCAATATCTAGAAATTAATGAATCATGTTTATAATTTTAATTTTAGCGGTATATGAATAAATAACTAATACCTAATATAATCATTCAATATCTATTTCATTAATTTCGATGAAAGATCGTATGATCGTTATCATTCGTTAATTTTTATGAATAGGAAATATGTAATAGGAATAAATGATAATCGTTAAATTTTTACAGAATAGTTGTGTTTTGCATTTCATTTTACAGATAAATAATATAGTACGCAGGTATTGTATTATGCCAGTAAATATAGCTAGTATGTATTTAAGTCATTATTTTGATAAAATGATAACGTTATCTGGATTTACAAAACATGTACATATATATATTTTGTTTTTTATTAAAATGGTAGGTCATTAGCTATTTATAAGTGAATTAGGAGTCGTATTAAGTGAATTTGGTTTAATTTATTACAACTTAATTGGGTGCATCTAAAATGAACCTAATAAGTAAGTTCAATGGTAGTATATAATTTATAACTAGATTATATTATAATTGGAAATTAATTAACACAGATATTTTATATTTCAGATTATTTTAGTAATTATCTGCCTGTCCCTAGTAGGGAGAACTTTATAGTATGTTAATTTTAGTTAAAAATATTATTAAAAATTTATTATCTAATATTAATTTTTAGCTGACATATATGACAACATGGATTATTTTCCTTAATATAATTTTGCTTCATCCATTATATTTTTCTAGTTTAATAATTAGTTTAGATAAGATTGATCTTATATTTTATACATGTTATCTCGTGGGTTTGTTATTTATTAATTTCGTAAACTATTTCCATACTCCTTATAGAACTTCACTCTTATTAAAAATTAATTCGGTAAGTATAAAAAAGATGAACACATTTGAAACAATATCATTAAAATTTTTTAGCACTTATTTGCAATATGTGTGTTTATTTGCGCTGGAAGTTTTGGTTGGATAATTGAGCCTTTTCTAATTAACACTGCACAATACGTACATACCATAGAAAACAATTACGTGAATTATTATTCCAAGTACAGTTTATGGACATCTTCCATAGATTATTTTCAAAATCACGTAAATTGACTAGAACAACTAGAAGTGTACATTTATGTTTGATAATCGGTAATTTTTAGGCCCATTGCTGTGGTTATAAACAGCCTACGGATTGGTGGGACACTGTATGGTACAAAAATGCAGTACTTAATAGCACTAATAAAGTACTACGCAAGTTTCCAAACAGTTGTCACCCTTTAGGGCAAGTTATATACATTTATGATCAAGTACTATTAATCTTTAAATTTTATTAAAGGAATATTATTAAGTTTTTTTTTTAAAGGGATGTCTTCCAAAAATATTAGAAGTGTATGAAAACAAGTTTTTAACATTTGTAATAGTTTTCTTTCTTTGTATAAGTTACGGTACTTTAATTTTAAATACTGTATATTTTGAAAAAATGAACAAGGTCAGTAAAAAACAAGAATATTCCAAAATAAAACAATTAGAGGTTTAGAAACAGATTTTATATTTATGTTATTAAAAGATATTTTTAAAAATCGAGTTTTGTAGGTATTATATCATACATACTTGCAGGTGTTTTTTATAGATTTGATATATTGTATGTATTTAATTAGTACCTACTTATATTTAAAATAAATTGGTAACTTTTAATATAAAATACGTAAATTGAGAATTAATGCTTATTTTACATTTTTATTTAAACTGTTTCTTAATTTTTTTACAGTCTTAAAACAAGATATATGTATACGTATCACATTTATATAACAAAATTTCTTTTTCGTGATATTCATTGCATGAAAGCACGAGTCATTATTTGCTTGGAAGATATCTTTCCATTGTTTTGATATGAACATAAAGCATGTCTTCTGACGGTCCCAAACCAACAAATAGCCATGCTAAGAGTGCAAGGATTGCGCGCCAAAGTGATAAATGATTCCATGTGTTAAGTTCACTTGCGGTTATCTTAAAATAAATATAACAAATTTTTGAATAGTTTGCTTACGTGAATTTGAAATCAATCTTACATTATTTACAGTTTCATTAGTGTAAGATATTATAGATAGTTTATCATCGTAAGTGGTGGCTGATAGATGTACTAAAAGACATCCAATATAAATTACTATAACAAATGCAAACTTTTGGGTCTTAATTATGTCAGTTAAATATACAGAATCCATATGGGCAATATCAACTCTGCAATTAAAACGAATATTATTTTTGTAAATGTAGAATTAGCTATTTATATCGCAAAATGTTTTACTCACTTGTCAAAAACGGACACTAAACAGAAAACGCATAGGGTATAAAATAATCCAACGTAAATATCACTGTAATATGCGTAATGCGTTAAAAATTCACCATTTTGTTGATTTTGATTACATATTAAATACAACCAATGTCCTAATGCTAACCCACTTAACAATCCATGGCAAAGATTAGAAATTTTCATCCAAAACTTTTGATAAGAGATGGCCACTTCTAAAGGGTAGCGTGAAAAGTGGCTGCATATTTGTACACATTAATAAGATGCTAGTGGAAATGTATATTTTTGAATATTACCGTCTATCAAAAACACCATCTTCAAAATCTTGTGCACCTTGTCTATTTAAATGTCCATTAGTTCGGCTTGTTACTTCAAATTTCGTTTTTCTCTGCACGTACAATTTATCTGATTTCCGGGGACTCTTTTTAACTTTCTCAATTTTATTATTGAAATCATCGTGATTATTTTCAAAAACATCGTCTTGCAATTCTTCCAATGCAACTGTGATATCGTTTTTCAGTTCATGATCATCATCACGCTTCTTGTGTTTTCGTTTATTACTGGATGCTGACATGGGAGATGTTTCATGTCTCTTTTTTTTACTTTTGCGTTTTTCTTTTGGAATCATCATTTCACGACTGTCACCCATGCCCATTTCTGATTCGCCATGACGTTTTTTTCGTGACTTAGATTTTTTCGTAGACGAACTTAATATTTCATCAGCATCATGTGTATTGTACAAATCTTGTATAACGTTATATGCATTCATTTCATCAGTATCCATTTGCGAATACTCTTTGCGTTTACGATAATGTTTTCTTTCTTCAGGACTCAACAGTTCCAAATTTCCTTTAAAATTCAAACAAAATTACTAGTTTCAATTTCCTACATGAATTAATCCATACCTGATAACTCTTCTGGCACTTTTTCATCTTCATAAAAACTTAAACTTTGTGGTCTCGAATCGGTAAAATGCGAATGTTTGTTGATGTCCTTTTTCATTTCAGTTTCAATTAATGAAATAATTTTTGAGTTAATTTGAGTTTCACTATCAACTGATATGTCCCGACTAGGGGTATTATGTAGACTATAATTCTCATTTCTGTCTTCTAATTTAGTATATGTTTTGTTATTAGTTGATATATTATCTTCGGGAATAACATTTTCCGAACTTGTCGATTTCCCACTTTTATGTACTTGTACAACAATTTCTTGTTTCATTTCGTTTAGTTTGTGTTTATGAGGTCTTGGTGATAGTTTTACACTCATACTGAATGAAACGTAATTCAAATATTGATTTCTTCAATATGGTTTGTTTGTATTGTAAGGATTTTTTAATGCACGCAGTATTTGCGTACTGTTAGATAATAAATAAAGTTGATTAAACGTATTTTTAAATTAACATTTGTGTACATTTTGTTTTAGGGATAAGTATTATGATCTTACTGTATTAATGCGCAACTAGTAACTAAGAGGGATAATAATGGTTAAATGTTTTGCGCAAGTTTGACCCAGATTTTCAGGGGTTGTTTTGAGGTGCGCAAAACTAAAAATAAATTCATTGTATCAAAATATAAGTAGTCTTTTTTGGTTTGTCTCTATTTAAAATTGTAATTTGCATACACATGTCTGCATATTATAAATATGGATAGGTAACTTTAGATTTAGATAGTATAATATGGTATAATGTAGATTTATATAAATTATATAATTTAGAATGTGGGCGTCCTTGCCCAACCGGTTGAATTTTCCGCACGTACCCCAAGCCTTTATATAAAATTATTTCTATTCTATTCTCTATTCTCGCTTCACTTATTTTCCGGCAGTTTTTTAATCGACCTTCAATATACTCGTATTTTACTATAATCGTATATTAATATAGAAAATATATTTAAAATACAGCACTTGTAATAAACAATGTTAAAAAAATATATATATCATTATAGGTATTTTCAAATAACAGTAAAACTTGTGAAATGATTAAACAAAAGACGTTTAATTTATTGATTCTTTAATTACGTGAATTACATTGAATTTGTATAAAATTTCTTAGCAAATAACAATTAATAATAAAATATTTAAGCTTTAATAAAAATATATTAATATCAAAATAGGTATTTATTATATTTAAATTAATTATATAATAATGAGTATTAATAAAGATTAAAGAACATAATTTACATACATTATAATATAATCTTATAAATAATTGTTATTGCAAATACATTAATATAGTTTTATTATAAATTTACAATGAATTATTATATTTTGTTTATTATTTTCTTAGACTTACTAAAATTATAAACATGTTCACAGAACTTACTTAATTTAATATATCATAGATATATGGGACCGAAATCACCGACTTTCAAAATATTTCGAAAATTATAGCACAGAACATTCAACAGCTTTTATTGAGCTTCAAAAGTTTTCAATCAAAACTTGAGCACCGAATAAATTTTACTGCAGAATATCTCAATTCTGTGTTCTTAAATTAACGAAAACATTTTTTACTAATCGGTAAATACATTTGTATTAAACATATAATGAAACATGGAAATTACCTTCCGTTTCATGCCTAACTGGCATTTACTAAATTAAAGTAGAGTATTTATTTTAATTATAAAAATACATTACACCTGTAGTAATACCCTACAGTTATTACATTTTGATAACTTCAAAATGTAACTTTTTTATAAATATTTAAACATATAAAACCTACACCATCAAAACCTGAACCATTTTAACCCCCAACAAATAAATTAGAAAATATTTACAAATAATATCAATATGGTATTAGAATTTTAATTAAAGATTGTATGGATGGCAAAATTGGTAAACCAACCGTTGTGATCGTTCAGTTTTTTTCATAATACCTTTCTTATAATATTGTCGTATTGATCGACTTAATTTATCATAATTCATAGCTGGCCTGTTCTTTCGTTTACCCCAAAGTCGAGCCACTCTGACTGAATCTTCTATTTTAAATATACCTTTCGAGCGATCTAACCACCGAATACACGAACCGTGTGTTTGGGGTGACGCTAAAAGTTCTTTCAAAAATTGCCATAAATGAATATGAGATCCTCCTGTGCTGCGAGATGAAGACGGCTTCGCCTGATCCACAGATGGTGAATTACTTTCTTCATCCTCATCTAAAATTAAATATAATAAAATGTATTGTAAATGTTTTGTTGTACATGTTACAGCAATTATTATAAATAACTATAATTGCTCAAGCATAAAATATAAAATCTAGTCAATCTGAAGGATAACAAGTCCCTATATGAACTAATTATAAAACTACATAAAATAATAATGTTTGAATTGTATTTGAAATTATAAGTTTTCTCTTGAAATAATTTGTGTAAACAAATAATCCAAGAGAATAATAGAAATCTAATTCAAAATCATTCATGCATATTACTATGTGATAAAAATAGAATTTTACGAATAGTGTATGTTTAATTGTTACTAATAGAATTGGTTTTTACGTTTGTACTATTTCTGGTTACTTTGTAATTCAATTATACATTCAATGTTTGAATAAAAAATTTAAAAAAATCAATTTTCAGAATTATGTATGTATACGTATATTTGATTTTACCTTCAGAAACGTCTCCACTGGATGCGTTACTGGATGTTGTGTCGGGCAACCATTGCATCCCTAAATCTTCTTCAGAATGGGCAGCTTTCCAAATTTCAAGCTGAGCAAATAAGATTTCACCCTGAAACAATAAACAATGGTCAATTTATTACAAATTATGGAAATAAATAAAATATTATATTGCAAAATATTTGTTATTGAAATAAAATTTATTAGGTATCTATTATTAAAATATATAAATTTATAAAGAATATTCATGAATATATCTTGTTGGTATTTAGGTTAATTCTTTAGTTTCTCGTGCAATAATTATTTGAAATTGTATGCATGACATTAAAATGTGATAATTATCGATTTTATAAAGAACTAGTTATAATAAATAACAAATACTGTTGATTCATGTAAGTTTAATAACAAAACATTCATTTTAAATCTAAAGAACACTATTTTAATTTTAATAAAAAATAAAAAAAAGAACAAATAAATTATAATATTCTATAATCAAACATAACTTTAAATAATGTAACAGGAAGGTATGGCAAAGAGAACATTCATTTTCAAAAGGTCAATGCCAATTTATATTCCATATATTATATATGTCGTAGCCACATTGCAAGTTCGCCACATTCCAAAGTGACAAAATATAACAAACCTGTTCCTTCTTTTAAACAATAACCAAAAAAAAACCAAATATACGTAAAAAATGAGAATATGTACAGTTGAAGTCTGTTGAAGTATTTTGGTTATTGTATAAAAGAAGGAACAAAAGATTTTACAATGTGGCTGTTGTGGCCACATTGTAATGTGGCTAGCCACTTTGGAATGTGGCGGATTTTGAATTGTGGCTACGACATATACATATAATATACAAGTCCACTCTCTTATAATGCATTTGCAAAAGAAAAATCTATTTTTCAATATTTTAGTTGCCAACATATAAATTAAAACTGTCTCCATTGTTTAGCACAATATAAATAAAGTGTAATAAAATGTATAAAATACTTAGAATTATGTTGCAAATGAAATAAATTCCATGTTTATACACATGTATAAAATTTTATTGGTCAAGTAGGTCAGTTTGGAAAGACTTTCTCTTGGTCAGTTAATATTAGCATTATATATTTCTCCTTACTCTTCTTTGCCAGCTAAAGTTACGGTGTAAATTAATGCAGAGAGATGTAAAGGACGTGCAGTGACATTGCCCGCGGTAAGGCTGTAACGTCAACGACAACGAAAAACAACCTATTAGTAAAAATTTAACAGTTTAATGAAATCTTTATAAAAATACATTGTGACATTTAATAGAGATGTTTTTAAATACATAAAAATATTAAAAAATTCATAACTGGTTATATTTAAAATAAAAACGTACAAAGGTATTAATATATTGAATTAGACATAAATTTGTTGATAAATCATTAGTCGAACTTTTCAACAAAAAAATTTGATTTTAAGTTCTTCCTTGACCCAAGATTATCTACTAATATTTAATCGGTAATAAAACAAATAATTTCCAAAAAACCAATATCATAAAAGTACAAAAGTTATATAAACAATCGGAATGATTCATTTTTTCCATAGACGTAAAAATTTTTTATAAAAGCTAAAGAATCTCTTAATGATGTCATCTTTTAAATAGTGTTACTTGCAAAGTTTTACCCATGCTTTTAAACAAACATCATCACTGAATAGTATTATAGTTACATATTTGTAGGTATGAATTTGTTTATAGTTATACATATATGAAAAATAATTTATGACTTTTCTGAAACCAATAGATGAATAGAATAGTGTTGCAGCAAATGATTTGAAATAGAAAATATTGTCTAATTCGTCAAACTATAAATAGTTTAAGACAAGTACCCTCCTAGATTCAAAAGAATTCTTTGGAAATTGTAAACTTAGCCAGATTGGTAACTCCTTGAAATGTAATTTATACATTCCGCCTTTTTCTAATTTCTAAAATATTCATATTTGTGACATTTACAACCGTAGAGGCATTTTTAAAGAGCGCTTAAAACAGCTACTTTTGATTATTCGAGCATTAAAATTACAGTATTATCGATTTAATTTACGAATTACGACTATATGCCTACATGAAATAATTATTGGTTTTTGACTGAATTTCTAAGAAAAGTGAATTCTTTTCAGATTGGCTCATACCGTAATTAGTCCATGGATAGGTATAATGTAGGATGGTAGAAAAATTTAATGTGGTCAGTCACAATATGAAAGAAAACCGTTAACTTCACCTTAACTAGCCTCAAGACGACCTCAATCTTAAACGTTGAAAACAAAATATTTTAATGCATACCGATATACATGTGTAGAAGAAAGTAAAAGTTTTTAAAAAATGTGATACGAGTTCTATTTCAATAAATATTCTGAAAATAATTAAATGTTTAACATTTTCAACTTACTTGAGGCATTCTTTGTGCAAATTCTTGTTCTGTTAAAGCCATCAAGTTTGATCCAGTCATATCCCATTGTTCAGCATTTGGTTCAGGCAATTCAAATTGTCTTGATGTCCACCTGAGCCAAGATAGGACATTTCCTGGATCCCATTTCGAAGGATCTGTAAAAATTGCATCGATTTGAAAAATATTTCATAATCTAGGACAAAGTGAAATTCTTTGATCAAATTAATATTACGCGTGAATTAAGAATTATAAAAATGATACTCTAATTAAATCCTTTAACACACCCTAGACTTATAAGTTTATGCTTTTGCTTTGTTAATTATAACTTTTATAATGAATTTTACTATAAATGTGATATTTTTTTTAAAGATAAACATCTAGTCGCACAATAAAATGGTGATGCAAAATAAAACTAATTAAACATGTGTAATTATAACGACACTCCTTTCAAGAAAAACCAGCATCGTATAGCCTTCAAAATGAATATATGGAATTCACAATTTACTTTACGTATATACATAAATAGAATCACAATCACCCACTCAGACACACAATCAAAACGTCATATATTACGTTTTAATTATATTTATTTAATCAAAAAAAATTATTTATTGTTGATTGTCTTCTAATAATAAAATGTAGACCACAATTGGGTGTGGTGTGTTTACTACAAGGACAAAAAGTGTTGTTTTAATCTTTGCTGTAGAAATGTTTTCAATTAAGACCTTTTAGAATTTCGACTAACTGTCATGTTGGACGAAATTGAAGTATCTGATAATAGGAAGGTCAAATTTCGACTAATTTAAGCCAAATTTTCTGTATATTTATTTAATTTCTGTTTATTAAATATGTAACATTTTATAACTAAACAATAGTTTATTTAAAACATAAGATTAAGGATATTATGATTGAACGTAAATGTTTTGTTTGAATGAAATGTTAATAAAAATTTTATATTTCAATCAAACAAAACATACAAACAGTATCTTATCGAAGAAAATCAATTTAGAATCGATGCAAGTTTTTTATATAATATAAACAAGTGAACCAAAAATTTGTTAAAAATAACTTACCCGGTGAAATTCCAAGTGCAGCACATGTACTATCGACATCTTTTCGCATGTGTTCAATGGCTAAATTTAAAACGGGTTCGATATTTTCTCCAGCCAACTGTTCATTACATGTACGAATGAGATCACCTTCAACATTTTTATCAGGTTCTTCCATTTTAATATCACAAGAGATGAAATTCAAATCAAATGGACGAATGTTGTATTTCTTTTGAAAACTGGTATCACGTAGCACTTCTCTTAACAATTGATGGTCTTTCGGCTTTTCAGGTACGATTTGTGATTCAGAGTTTTTTATGTCGTGTTCAAGCAAATGCCGCAAAGTGTCTGAATCCTGGAAAGATTGTAGGATATTGCTGAAGTCGACGGTACTTTCCTGTTTTATTTGTTTTTCTAATGGCGTCTTCTCTAACAGATCAAAAACATCTGCAGTTTCGGTTGTTTGTTGTAAATTTATTTGTTCTGGTGATGATAAACTGGAGTAACTGGCGGCGGGACTGTTCGGTGAAGAGAAACCACACGGCGACAGGAAGTTCTCCTCTTTTATCTGGAATGGTGAGAAAGATGGCAATGGTGATGTAGAATGTTGTTCTTTTTTTATGTAATTGTTCTGAAGGTATTCTTCGCATGGGGAACGAGAATATACAGAATTTGGCGACGGTGTATACAAAGACAATTCTGGTGAACTGGGATAGAAATTGGCATCGGCCGATTGTCTGTACGTGTTGAATTGCTCGTTTGGCGACAGTAGACTTTGCGGTGAATATGGTGACAAAGTACTGGCAGGACTGTTTGGATAATTTTGATTATTGGGCACTTCCAAGAAAATATTTGATATTGGAGATTTTGGTTTTTGTTTTATATCGTTTGGTACTAATAGCTGCTGAAAATCAGGTCCCAAATCTAAATTATTTTCTGTTGGAGAATTGGAATAAAATGTTGTGTATATTTTTGGCTGTGTTGTCTTTGATGGGTAAGCACTCGGAGGTGGTGGAGATTGTGTATAAAATTGTGTAGATGGTGAAACTGGATCACCACCTGGGAGGAGTGATAAATCAAAAGAATCAGCAAAATTACTGTAGTCGCATGGAGGGGTGAACCCTGCGGATGGAACAGTTTGTGGCATCTGAAATAAATAAAATCATTGTAAAACAAATATTTTAAAAGCATGTTTATTAACATTTTAATGGTGATTATATCGAATATTCTTCACCAACGAATTTATATATAGCAAATAACTTAAAAATAGATATGTATTAAATAAGATACAAATTAGATGGTATACCTTGAAATAGCCTTGCAAAAATAGTTTACTTTCACTAATTTTTGAGAAGATAAATTGATTTCTGCATATTATAAATAGAAATAGAAATATTTTATAAGTAGGTATATATGTAGGTATTTACATATAATTTTAGAAGTTTTTTTAGTTTTGATCTTTGAAGAGTTTAAAAATAATCATTTATTTCTATTAATATTTTCATACTTGTCATAATTTTTTTTAATTTTGTTAGAAGCTTTATAATGAATTTACATCGATGGTGACGTCTTTATGCCACATGTGCAACTCTGCTTTGTTTTGTTTTAATATATACACATACATATATATATATATATAATATAACATATTTGTATGTATATGTTTACCAAATTTATAGTGAAATAATATTTTTATAAAATATATTTGTACCGACTTTTTCTAGTTGAGTGCAAATTTTTTTAGAAAAGCCGGATATTTTTAGATAAAAATATTATAAATAAATTCATTCGTTCATAGTGTAGTTCATTGACGAATTTTGTAAACTGTTTATATCATTGACACTGTTTGATGTCTATAATTTGCTACAAACATATGAAGAATAAAAGTAACATGCGTTTCAGTATAGTCTTCAAATTAAAAACAAGAAACGTGCATTAAAAGAAACACACCTAGCCTAGTAGTTAATTGTGTGGAACCAACGGTTCCACTATAGTGCAAGAACGTAAAGAGTCAATGATTCATCTTGAACGAATTTTCTGTGAATTGAACAAACCGCAATGAACAAAACTCACCATTCCACATTATTGTTACTTTTAAAACACAATGCTCTTCTAAACAAAAATTAACAATTACGTAATACTCCTAATTACTATTTTTCCCAAAGGATACACATTTATACGCACTGTGATTAAGATGTGCACAAAACAAATTCAGAAATCCAACTAAATCATCCATCTTTCCTGGTTCAACTCAAAGAATTCAAATATAAGTCCCTCTCTTTTTAAATTTTAGTTCACCTTGATTGTTTAAAAAATCTTAAAATGTCCGCGAAAGAGACTACATTGTCAAGGTATCTAATGAAATAATATTTTTATCCTTTTTAATATCGTGAACGGTGTGTTTGGCTACCTTTTTTACTCGGAAATTTTATTTTGTAATACATAAAATGACGTCATTGAAAATTGCTGTGTATGTACATGCTGCGTTTTTTTTCTCATTTTAAAGTATGCTGTTTGTATTATGAAATCGGTGATGATGTTATTGTAATTTACAATTTACTGAATTAATTGAAATATAAATTAATAGTGTAAAATACGTGTATTGTATTTTAAAAATTTTAAAGTACAAAGTCTACAAAAGGTAAATTCTGTTTTCCAAACAGGTTTAATCAATCAGAAAATGAGATTTACTTAATGGTACTAAAATAAACTTGAAAGTACAACAAGTACTACCTCATCATATCTAAATATTTATAATGCAGATATGTATATATTTGTAGAGACGATTAGCAAGAACAAGCGTACTAATTCATATTTAGTTTATTTTATTCATATTTTTATTTATGTATCTAATACATAAAATAAGTGCTAAGTGATACAAAACTCGGTTGAACAGATATGAAAATTAATAGGCTCTTAGGCGAATTATTCATTAGTTTAAATTTGAAAACATTCTAAATAGCTGGTGGATCCACTAAAGAATTTACTGCTATTATTATAATCAATTAAATCATGTAATTAAATATAAAATCAAAATTTATAGTCTTTTTATATAATAAAAACAAAAAAAAAATGGCTATAGGTAAATATACAAATTAAGAGTCTTGTTTTGTTCGTGCTTCAAGGATAGTTGGTTTTTCCAAAAGTTCAGATACGTAATCTTTGCTTCCTACCTCGAATACAAAATAAGAGTATAAGAAAATGAATCAAAGCATAAATGTCGAGCACTTACGCAATAACAAATATTCAATACCTATTACCTAATCCACCCAAAAGTCCTCTTTACTGGAATAAAATATATTATTACACCTATTAAATATGAAGTAACTATATTTATTTAATTAGTTTTTAGT
Source organism: Oryzaephilus surinamensis (assembly GCA_004796505.1). Taxonomy (NCBI): domain Eukaryota; kingdom Metazoa; phylum Arthropoda; class Insecta; order Coleoptera; family Silvanidae; genus Oryzaephilus; species Oryzaephilus surinamensis. The sequence continues at coordinate 2,982 of SSSI01007428.1, read as the reverse complement.
TCATAGTTACTAAAATTTTCGTATTGCGTGTTTCTGCATTAAATTTGTCAATTATTTTACTAATAAAATTAATAATAGTGTACTTATAATAAAAATTTTGATTTGATATTTATCTCAGGCGTAAATTTTTTAATTTAATTAGATTCGTTGTTAACCAAAGTTGTTTTATAACAAAATTCACGCATTTAACTCTTTAATTTGTGAATTTACGTCATTTAATTCGTGGAAGGAAAGAGAAAGTTTAATAATGTATTAAAATATCTTTAAAGAAAGGTATCAAAAATTAATAAAATGGGTTTTTTAAGTATTTCAATTATTTCATGCAATTTATACAGAATATGAATAAGTTTTCAAAACTTACTCATAAAAGTATCCGTAAATGTGTGCGAATATGCAGATACATATATTTAACATTCACTCTTTTGCGCAACTTTTTAAGAATATTAATATTATATTAATAAAAATAAAATATTTATAATAATGACGAAAATAATGGAAGCAATTATAAACACAGTCTAATTTATCTCCATCTATTTTTTATAAATGTTAACTAAATCTATAAATTTATTAGAAGAAACATTATAATAAAACTATAAATATTAGAAAATAAAATATATAACTAAGAAAATAACTAAGCTAAATTATATTCTATCAAAATTGATATGTAATTTAATATATACGTATACGAGATAGAACAGAATCAAGTTCAAGTTCTAGTAAAATAAATCAAATTATGTAACTAATTTCCTGAAGGCAAATTTTTGCATAAATTAAAAATCTGACTCTCTTATTAAAAATTTAATGCAAGTTGAATTTATTTTTTTTTTAAATATTTATTTAACAATTATACTTAATACTTAATACAAGTAAATACGTGAAAAGGCCTGTAAGTTATTTTCATATATTTCAGTAAATTGTTGAATTGTTTAGTTGAATAATTTTGTTGTTAGTTAGATTAAGTTTAAAATTTGGCAATAAAGACAAAATATTGCAAAATATATACATAATAATACACATGTAAAACAAAAAGTTGAGTTATCAATTATAATAACATTAAAATGTACCCATAAACGATCTTTTGACCGAAATTATCATGAATATTTTGATAGCTACGGGCAATTAGATAACAACTCAAAAACAGCATCAATTTCAACATAATTAAACATGACCGATAAGGGTTGTTTTAAACAAATATCACGTTTATTAAAATTAATTTACGACAAAAAATATGAGGCCAAACCCTCATCATTAGATCATCACAGAAACATTATAGTACCTATGTAGTACCTAATACCTAGTTATCTACTGTGACTATAGACTATAGTAATAATATAAAACTTGTTTGGTACTCACCGCTTCATCCATATCAGCATTCGATGGAATTAAAACCATAACTTTTAAATCAAACTTGAACAAATATTAAAAATATTTTGGACCACAATACAGTACATTAAACGGATAATTTGTAATTGTTGACTTTATATTAATATTAATTACATTTGTTATAAAAAATATGAAAAAACCTTTATAATATTAGAAGAATAACGCGAACGACCCGCGCTCTATGAGTGCCAACAGCTCAATGTTGGTACTCCTCTCTACCAAACTCGCGGCCTACTTTTACATTCGCCTAAGAAACAAGTGAAAGATATGCATAAGTTGTTAAACAAGCAATGAAAGAATAAAAAGCACTTGCAGCTGAAAATGATAAATAATACTCCTATATTTTTATGTTTATGTGTATGGTTGACCACCTAGCTATATTTTATAATTTGAAATTAGAAATCTTATTAATAGAAAAACTTTGCGCACATTTTTTAATTACGATCATAATATTGTGTTTATAGAAGAATTTTATTTAAAAAAATAAACATTTAATCTATTATGAAAATAAATCAATTTTGTATTCATATATTGTGTTTCCATATATTCTACGGATATTGTGTTTAAAATTAATTTAAAAATAGTTTCTTTTTATAAAATGTTTAACGAATTATACTCGTATATACAAAAGATGTCTATATGGTAGATTTATACAGTATTTTTTTAATCAAAAACAATATTAAAGAATTCCTATATGCTTTTTCTTATGTTCTTCCTAATCTTCCTCCTTGTTTTACCACATTGATTCTGTTTTGTCGAACTTGTATGAAAATTTATATACCTATTTTTTTTTTTGATAAAATCATAGCCCATGATATAAAGACAAGAATCGAACAATCTCCGGTTGTAACTCAATATTTCCTTGATGCCGAACCTTAGATATCTCTTAGTTACTTGTCGATAATTCGTCATAATGAACGTGGTTACCAACACAGTGATTTCAATGAAATATAAATTGATATTTTCATATAACAATTAACCATAGGCCAAATTGCACGTTTTTTGAAAACTGCTCGTTGTGAAAACTAATAATGTTCCATTTTTAATAGAATAAGGCACGCTGAATTGAAACCCGTTTACAGAATTTTATTTAAATTTTTAATTTCTTTAAGGCCCACAAGTATTCTTAATGAAACTTGTACCTAATTTTCTGAAAAACAGAATTTAAAAGGCTCCGATATTTATTTCAAGATTAGTTGTAATAATTATATGTACATACCTATATTTAAAAAAAAATATTGGAATAGTTTTCATTTCTATTTATTTACATTAAAACCATAGATAATTAATTACAAATACAATAACAATAATAATAATTTAAAACATTCTAAACTATGTACATACAACGAAAATTACCTAATAATATATACTTTGATCTTTATCAACTAACATGGTGTATTTTTCATAAGAAAAAAATTATTATATATAAATGAGTATTTGTTATCTACTGGTTTTTGCAATTTAAAAAAAAAATATTAAAATGATAAATTTTGTTGTAAAAGTAGTTTAAGAAGATTTGATAAAATATTTCGAAATATATGTATGTATATCACAAAACTACAAATTAGGATGATGAAACAAGATGTAGAAGTAAAATAT
>SSSI01007427.1:0-32689 GCA_004796505.1 Oryzaephilus surinamensis | reverse complement strand
AAATTTAGTTGAATAAATATGGCTTTTCAGCAAGCAGGAATGTTATCCCGCTGCAGGATGAATCAATTTTTTTTGTAGTAGAAATAATACAAGTTATACAATAGTTATTTGTGATACAAGTGCGGAAAAAAAGTATTTGCAAAACGGATCGAGTATATTTTGAAAAACGAGCCGCAGGCTAGTTTTTCAAAGGCGAGATTTTGCAAAAATCTTTCCATCCGAGTAAAACACAAGATTTTTTGTAACAAACATTCGAATTTATTTAATTTTTTTTTTAATTATAAAATTAATGGTTGCTCGAATTTAGGGATATTTTTTTGGTTGGTAACGAAACAACGATCGCTGTCAATCATGACAATTATACTGTCAATGTCAGTAATTGCCACAATTGCACTGTAAACTTTAATTTTAAATAATTGAAGACATATTTCTTTGTTGATTTATTTAGTGTATCGTGTATTATTATAAAATAAGTTGAATTAAAATATTGTTTATGCTATTAATAAGATGGACGCCACAACAAAATTGACACACTATAAAATTAGCCTGAATTCCAGCAACCAGCAATTCGTTTAACAAGTACCAACATTGTTTTTTCTTATAACTGCGATCGTACAGTAATAACCTCGATTACTGTACGATTTTTGAGTAAAAATTACTAAAAATCGTTTGATAATGAAACCAAATTAGAACGGCGTTACAAAAACATAATTTTCTGAATTATAATTGAATTTACAATAAGTAGCTACAGTTCTCGAGTTTAGTTGACCATCTTTGATTGAAAAGAAAAATTAGATCAGATGAAACTCGACAACTGCAGTAATAATTCCTAGTGTTAATTCTTAATAGCATTAAAAATCTTACCTGAGTGTTCGTACTTGTGCCTAGCTAGTGAACTTTGTTTGGAAAATGCCTTATCACATTGATCACAGCTAAATTGTCCTTCAACTTCTGCATCTTGTAGACCCAGTACTGGACTACCGAGACTTTTCAAAACATATTGTGACACTTTTCGTTTACTATCATCTAGAATGATGCCACCAGCTGTGTCACAGTTGCCAACATCTCGACTAGTATCGTTCCATGCACGTTTATTTGAATTATTTGGACTTAAATTCGTTATTAATTGTGAGAAATTCAAATCGGCCGTACCAAATTGCATAGGTACCAGACCCATGCCAGGTAAAGACAATTTGTGTGCGGGCTGTGCCAAAATTTGTGCCAATCGGCTCGAATTCAATTCCAATGGTGATGGCGACTGTCGCATCGCATCTGAAGAATTCGAATTTTGATACAAATTCGGATAGGGTAAATACGGGGTGGGACTCCTAGACGATTTGTGACTTAAATTTACAACTTCAGTTGGTTCTGAACCGGAAGAAACGTGGTCCATGGTTGGAGAAACTGCCGGCGACGATTCATTGGAAATTGGAACTTTTTTTGTTGATAAATCGAGCGGTTGTTCGGAAAAGTCTTGATTTGGTGAAAAACTAGTTAATTTATTAAACGTGTTCGTGTAGGTTATTGTTGTTGGCGGATTAAATGGTACTTGAATTAAACGTCCTTCACGCCGATCTCGGGCCCTAGTATTTTGGAACCACACTTGAACGACACGTACCGAAAAACCAATCATTGATGCAATCTTTTCCAATTCTTCCCGTTTCGGTCGTGGATTCAATTTGTAATTGTCTTTTAAAATTTTCAATTGTTCATCCGATATTAATGAACGCACGCGAACTTTACGTCCATCTTCCGAAATATGATCAGTTGTTGTATCTGATTCACAATCCAGTTCATCATCATGTCGAATAATATCGTCGATCGCTTTTGGTAAAGCATCTTCCAATTTCGCTGCAAGACCTTCACTTTTCTCTTCTTCATCATCCAAATGTTGATTTTGGATGTTTTCCTCTTTCACCGAATGAATTGAAGCTACACTATGACTGTCGCTACTTGTTTCACTTAATTTTTGTACATTGGCCTGTAGTAGTTCTTTGGTGACGGTGGCATTAACAGTTTCTAAAATCCGTTTCACCGCCTCCAAGTCACCATTATTTGTTGTGGTTTCAATTTTTGCATCTTTTTCATCTTCTTGATCATCCATTACCAAATTATCACAACTGCTTGTATTTGATTTTAATTCCGTTTTAATTGTATCATCTTCTTTAATTTGCTGTTGCGGCTGTTGTTGTTGTTGTTGTGTTGTTGCATCCATTATGGGCCGTACTGGCCCACTTTGTTGCAACTGTTCCAATAAATGACTTAACGAATACGGACTTATTGGATGGGCATTTAATAAACTTGGCGGTGCTAAATAGAATGGTTGAAATAATGCGGCAGCAGCTTCAGAATATTTTGGCAAAATTGGCAAATAACTATTATGATTCGGACTTGTTGTTATATTATTATTAATTGGACTAATATTTGCACGTTGTTGTTGTTGTTTATTAACATTACCACGTATTGATTGTTGTTGTGTTTGTTTATCTAATACAGAATTGTTTGGTGTTCTTGTACGGCCTAATTTTAAGTTCATCACTAAACACTTTTTTGATGTCATGTGACTAGAATAGGAGCCCGAATGTGAGAAACGTTTTCCACAATTGCCACATTCAAATGGCTTTTCACCACTATGTATACGAATGTGTTCCTATAAAAATTAAAATCGAATATTAATTTTATTTTCATTTATTTATGTAAGATAATTTATTACTTTTAAATGATGCTTAAATTTGAAGGCTTTGTCACATTCGGTACACTTGAATTTTCTTAGTACGGCACTTTCATCATGGCTTATCATGTGTCTTTGAAGGCGATAAACGTTTGCAAATGTTTTATTGCAAATTTTGCAAGACTGAAACGAAATTAAAAACATTTAGCTTAAATTTGATAAAAAAATTAAAAATAATATACATATAAATAAAGAATCTGTTACGTGTAAAACGGGCTTTACATTCTATGTGACCAACAATACACCTGAACTGTTGTCATAAATATTAAATACAGCCAATAGTAGTGCTATTTTTTACTTTTTATTTATAATACCATTTTGATTTATAAATACGAGATAAATTTACAGAAATGAAATAATTTTTAACAATGTTTGTTTTAAGTAGCTATACAGCTACCTATTTAGTATCTTTATTCTCGCATATACTTTAAATTAATTAACATGTGGTTGTTACCATAAATTAAAACACACTTGAAACTATTAATTACACCATAATATAAACAACTGTCAAGACTAATTCGAAAAAAGTATATATGGCTTCTAGTTTATAAGAAAATGTTCTAATTTATATTATGACTAATATAACGTGTGCGTGTTTCATCTCTCTTATATCATACAAATTGGCTAAATTCATTTAAAAATTATTACATCTAAACAAAACACATACAATAATATTAATAACAAAAAAATATTATCATTAAAACGCAAAACATTCTTTATACCCGTAAGTCAACTCTTTCACACGCTCAATATTTTACACACATGTGGCTTTAGACATGTTTTTTTTGTGCTTTTTTTTCTTCATCTTTTATCTGTTATATTCTTTAAATGTATATGTGTGTGTGTGTGTGTGTTGCTGTCAACGTGTCAGATATCTTTCGACCATCCAACCGACTATAATCCATTAAAGCATTTAAACCTCTTGTAATGTAACAAAAATAGATTAACTTAAAGAGAAATGATTCGTTTAAAATATATTTTATGTAAACAACAACAAAAAGGTATATACATATATGTGAAGATGTTATTAAAATTATGACTTATATAATTATCAACAATGAAGTCACGCTAGCCATCATGTAAATAGATTGGTTTTCGTGTTTTGTTTGTAATTTAGCAAAATCAGATCAGAAATAAATATATATAATATCATTTAAATGGTTTTTTAATAAAGAGGAGTTATTTTTTTAAATATAGCATATATTAATAAACAAATAAAATATTATTTTTAATTTTTCTTTACCACCGGTCCTATTAGTAACAGTTGTGGACATCTCAATCCGCCACTCGGGTAAAACGAGGACCACGTCCTTTCTAGATTTATACCTGAGTGGCAGATTGACCTGCCCACAACTGTATATACATATTATATTTATGTATTATGTACATGAATATTTTTTATATACTAGTATATGTAATTATCTGACCGGAATATTCTTATCTACCTCAAAAAAATTACACATATTTTGTTTCATACATATTAAATGTACAATAAGATTTATCTATAATAACAACAAAATGAAAAACATATAATATGAATCATTCGATTTAATTTCAATTGTATATAAAAAAAAATGAAACATTTTAAATCTACGAGTTAAAATAATGGTGGATGCGCCGGTTGAAAAAATATCTTATCATTAATTAATATTTCACTGGAAAACAAAACGATTTCAATTCCACAAAAAACCATTTAAAATGATAATTTCGTCGATTTTTAATAGGTATAAATTCTGTTTGTTAACTAAATTGGTTAATATTATATATATGTATATAAAAACGTTTTTTATTCCCAGTCATTTTCTATAGGTTTTATTATTAAAAATGTCAAATGTCATTGGTAGTTTCAATTGTGATTATTATGGGTCGCATACACATTATTATTATAACTTAAGAATAAAAAAATGTATATGTATGTATGCTGTATTCTGTTTATTATTCGAATTAATAAACTGTTGTTTGACTCGTATTAATGAAAAAGGTTAGAAGGGCGTAAGTCAATTATTATGTTTACGTAACTATCGGTAAAGTGATGAGCAATTGCTTTTGGTCAGCTGGGTGTTAAAAACTATACCATTACTTATATATTAGTCTCCTTTGATTAATATTAATGATGAAAATGTATAATTTGATGATTAAAATTGCACACAAATTATTAAATACTGTTTACATGAATTTAGATATGTCTTAAGGCGCGAGTTTCAGTCATTGGAACATATCGTTCCATATGGAACATATCGTTCCAAATTTTAATTTTACATTTTTTACATTTTTTCTTCAAATTTTTTGTTTAAATGTATTTCCACTGAACTAAATTCATAAATATATGTGCAAAAATTTATTTATTTACTTATTTACTTTATTTAAATAAATTTACAAAATTGTTGAGCAAAACTGGCGCCATAATGGAACTTTTAAGTGTTTTTCAACAAAATCAAACACCTGCATATAATACAAGAATTCCAGCATAATAATAATAATAATGTTAAAATTGTTTAATAAATTTAAAACTATAACAAAAAAATGAACACTTACCACATTAGCATTTGGCGAATGTAATAATTCGTGTTTTTCTAATTGATCTTTACTTGAAAACGATGTGGTGCATTGTGTACATCCAAATGGGCCACCAACAACTGTCGTTGGTGGTGTTGGTGATACAGCACTAGAAATTGATAATGGACCATGTTCCGTAACGGCCAAATCTTGGTGATTGCTTTCCATGTGTTCTTTCAATGCTTGAAATGTTTGACAACCTTTTTGACATTGTGGACATTTAATGAAATAATCGTTTGTTGTCGTATTTAATTCATCACTTTCTTTCAACACACTGTTATTTAATGGAGGAACTGAAACATTCATAAAAACAATTATGTTTAGTTCAATGAAATTGAACCGATAAACGATATATGTACATTTATATTGATACACCTTGATATGCAAATAAATAACGAGAGAATCAATTAACGTCCACCATAAATTTGTCAAAAATTGTGTACAGAGTGTAATTTTTATTATGGCAAACAATAATAATTCAAAACAGTTATTAAAACTGTGTACATTTTTTTTTTAAACAATGTTTTTAACGAGATATTTTAAATATATATACTTCCTTTGACGTCGCAATGACATTTTTGCCATACACGAAAATTTATTAAATAAAAAATCGAATTTCACATGAATTTGGAATATATCCAAATTATTAATTTTCACGTGAAAATAATAAAATGTACACTTATACAAATAATAGAATATAGCCTTGTTTTATTGTCCACTTTGTGACTCATTTTCACTTCCCCTGCTTGATAAGATAATAAAAATGACAATAATTTCAATATTTTGTTACTGTATTTGAACAAAGACTTTTTTAATAACATATTAGGTATGATAACAGAAAAGGTATATTTCTTATTATTATTGTGTTATATTTTGTATTTCTGAAAAACTAGTAAAAATGGATGTCGTCTAGTGTTTCCCCCCTATTTACAAATATATAAATGCCAATACCCTTGAGAGGAGGTAAAAGAATCTTTTAGGGGCGAATAAATGATGTCATAAAAATTTTCAGTTGTTGATTGCTCGAAAAAAATACCTGCTTGTCAATATGAAGAAAATTTACGACAACCTGAACAAATATTTAATATTTTGTAAAAGAATTTGTTAAGCAATTTATTAATCAACGAATACCTAATAAGACAAAATAGATATTTTGGCGTACATCTTTTTATTTACTTAACAAAATTATAAAACTACCCCTTTCATTGAACACCCTATTTTGTCCCTCTTTGTACTGTGAAAAAACACATCCATAGGTTGCATATGTTACAGGGGTCAATCAGCAAGTTAATAAAATTTCTTAGTAAAAAACATAAATAATAAAAATTTAAAATAAATAAACAATAATTACGTATAATTCATAAATACCGGGAAAAGGAACAATAATTTTAAAACATAATAAACTCTAATATTTCACAAATATTTTCATTTAACGTCGTATGTGTGTGAATATTAAAAGAAGTTAGTTAAAATAAATTATTTACGTGTACGTATAATAAAATTTCAAATACAACGTAAATAAAACGTCAATATATGGGTGGGGGGTATGAACACCTGTCCAATCAAGTGAATAGGTAACCGCCTTCTATCCACCTGCCCAATCCCGAACATCTTACAGGTAAAATTCGTTGATAAGCACAGGTGCGATAAAAGATTTCAACCAATTAGAGGCACACATTACAATTTAGCGTTGTAAACAACGTTTTCGTTTATACAGTTGCGTCAATTAACGTTCCATTGAAAGTTTATGCAACAATCAAATTAAGGCGCGAATGATTTCTTCGCAAAATTTAATCTAAACAAGTTTGGAGGTATATAGGTAAAAAAAATGAAATTAATTAGAAAGTGTTTTTGGATTTGTTTTTGGTACTCACGTTGACAGGTGTTCCAAACATTTGCCAAACTCCACAAACGGTAGGAGTAACTATCGTAACATCCGAACATGCTCTCACTACGCGCCACCATCTCCAACTAAATGAGGAGGACACACGCGTACCGACGCCAGCTATGATCTGGCATCCCTCCTCCCTAATCAAAACGACGACGGTCCTCTCTAAGCTCATCCCCCCACCACGGCGTGGACGCTTTCCGTCGTACTCTAGTTTAGTATTAGTAGTTGTAGGCGATAACGACGACGACGGGCCGAAAAGATGAGCGAGATGGAAAAACGAGAGACGCGCGCGCCCCACACACACATACGGACGGACGGACGCCACCGACGCTGTGTCGTCGTGGTGTACACTGTATAGAGCAGTAGCAGGCATCACCGCCCCCAAAAATCTCGATGTGCCGATATCAAATTGACGCGTGCGATTGTGATTTGAATCACGCAAAAGGTATGGATAGATGCGCTAGAAAGGATGATGTGGACTGCACGACGTCAAATTTGTTCGTGGAGTAGTTCCGAATCGGTTCTAGATTTTTGAGATGTTTTTTCAGATTGCAAACTTTTGTTTAACGGGAGGAAGACCAAATTTTGAATTTTCTTTTCATTTTTAGTCCAAAGTTTGTTTTTATTGAAAAATTTTTGGTTGAAGAAAAATTTCATTTTCCAGATTTTGGTATTATAATGCGATTCGAATCGTATAAAAAATGAACTCTAAGTGGTCTAATTTATAGCCAATAAAATAAAGCTGTACTTTATTATCAAATGTTTTTTGAGCTCCTTAAACTCAAGTTACGCCACTGGTATATAGGTACATACATTTTATACTTTATCAATACGTAACTAAAATACAAATCGAAAATTTACAGATGATAGGCATAATTGGAATAATAATAATTGTTAATTGATAGTAAACTAATTATGTATGTAATATCTGGAAAAATTATACCTTTAAACTGCACTAAGTATTGTGCATATTTACAATTCAATCAAAATTCGACCTTTAAAACACATTAGATAATAGTAATTAAGTAAATTCTTTCAGATTACATTTATGTATATGTAAATAATATTACAATATTTAGACATAAAATAAATATACAATTATTATTATATTAAACAACGTAAATACGAAAATATTTGAATAAATTTTAACCTGAACAAACAATTTTAGATAAGTTTAAGGTACTTTATAAAGAGACATTTATTTATTATCAATATAAAAATAAGAAAATTAAAATCAAGCCAAATATGTTCACCAAATGTTTAAAATACAATAGAAATAAACAGACGTGTACCGAAAATGTACGTAGTTTTTATCGAAGGGTGAGTTATGAAAGGTGTACAGGGCCGGATCGTAACATTTTTACACAATCTCGGTATATTCAGTAATGTAGATTAGAAATTTATTGAAACCAATATGTCTTATTGAAAATGTTTTCAAAATATTATAAAACTGAACAGAAAAACAACGAAAATTCCTAAAATATGGAAAAATCTACAACAAAACTTAACGACAGTAAAAAATAACTTTCCGCTTAAATTACAAAATATTTTGACAATTTGGAAAACTGACTAGAGTCGACCCTGTATTTGGTAATAATGAACCACCCTGTATAGCACCTTTGTATCCCTCCAGGTCGTTACTTGGACCTGTAGCCCTTAATTTTGTCACGTCCCGGAGGTGTTTCGATTATTGTGTTCGTTTTCTATTCACACCATCTGTCGCCCACACGGTCCATACAACTTTTTTTTTATTATTTCTCATCTCATTTCGAGGGTGCATCATCATACGTACACATTATATACCTTGATTTAAATTTATAACGTTCTAACAAGCTTTCTATTATGATAATAAATATACCTACCTAATATCAAGTTATAAATTCAAATATGGAAGTGGGTTACAATAAAGTTTATTACCTACTTTGTTATTACTTTAGACTGTAATTGCTTTATAATGAGCTTTATATATTACGAGATACAGGGTGTTAAAGATTTCGTACAAATGACTCATATGAGGTTCTGATTTAAATAACTTTTCACTAGAACTTTTCAGTTTTCTGAAAAATTAAAACTGGTTAATTCCACCCCACTATCAGAACCACTATTCCGGAACACCCTGTATACATTTCTGAGTATGCTGCAGAATTATAATTTTAAATAATAGAATATTTCAAGTTTTTGAAGCTGTACCGTTATTATTAATTTAAATGTTTCCCCATCAAGTGAAGGTCACTTCACTTAAATGAAGGGTAAATTTTTTCTTAATAAATGCAACCCCTATATGCTATTAAATTCTCACATGTCGGCATTAACAGTCTCTCTAAACCCGCATAATTCGTTCAATTAGAAAAATAGCGGATAGTCTTTTATGCATTTGCTTCTACATTACCTGGGGGTAGATTTACAGATAATAACAATAAAGATAGTTGGATATAATAATAATTACTAAAACCGTAAATGCATTATTAAAGCAACTAAATTTTTTTCAACATTAAATGACTTTTCGTTATTATATGTTTGATGAAATATTGTTGAACTAGAGCCGGTCCTGGCCTTTATTATTTAATTTAACAATAGCAAATTGAATGGAGTTAAAAAGCAAACATGAGAATAAGCTTTATAAGCGTTCAAACGGCGTCCGCTGCAATCTGTTACACACCACAGGGCTCCCAACATTTTTCAAAAGCTCTCTTTAATCGCGATCGAACTATTGAAACCTGTTGCAATTCTTTCCAAACTGGGCAAAATCGTCAAGAGAACTCACAGTTTTCTCTGTGTCTGTATGTGTACGTGTGTTGTTTATGTTCTCTTCAACCAGCTAACTAACAAATGCCAATTTATTATAACATTATTCATTTATAGTTCCCTAAATTATAAAATCTCCCTAATTCTATTACATATTATTTACTATTTATTCATATTTGCTATTATTTTTTTCAATGATGAATATTTTCGTATACGTATTATAATATGTGATAACTATATAGAGTTTAGATGTCGGAAGTCGGTTACAATATTATGGGACATTAATTTTTGAATGAAGAGAAATATAGTCGTAAATAGAAGCAGTAAGTCATAATAATAAACTTGTTCGTAATAACAAAGTTGTATCTTGTTGTGAAATCGAATAAAAAGGGCACAAAAGAAAATTAAGAAAAAAGGAATTCAGTAAAACAATACCATTGATAATTTTTCGATTAGGTTAGGATTTTTCAGTTTTATTGCGCAGAACTGTCAAAACTCCTTTGGCGCGCTTTAAATTGCCTCTTGCTATAACCTCAAATATTACAAAAAAATGTCAATCAATCAATTAATTAGTCAACTATTAAATTGTTATCAGTTTTGTTAGTTATTATAGCAATGACTTTGTCAAAAAAAGTAGATTCAAAATTCATATCTGTGTGAATTGTAATTGAAAGGTAGATTTTTCGGTTTTATTGCGCAGAACTGTCAAATTTTGATTTTTGGCACAGAACTGTCAAAACTCTTTGGCGCGCTTTAAATTTCCTCTTGCTATAACCTCAAATATTACAAAAAAATGTCAATTAATTAGTCAATTGTTAAATTGTTAACAATTTTGTTAGTTGTTATAACAATGACTTTGTCGAAAAAAGTAGATTCAAAATTCATATCTGTGTGAATCGTAATTGAAAGGTAGATTTTTCGGTTTTATTGCGCAGAACTGTCAAATTTTGGTTTTTGGCACAGAACTGTCAAAACTCTTTGGCGCGCTTTAAATTTCCTCTTGATATAACCTCAAATATTACAAAAATACATCAATTAATTAGTCAATTGTTAAATTGTTATCAATTTTGTTAGTTATTATAATAATGACTTTGTCAGAAAAACTAGATGCATAATTCATATCTGTGTGAATCGTAATTGAAAGGTATAATTCTAATGAAGGTTTGATTATCTACATAGTTGAGCTGTAATAATAAGGATTTTCCTTATATTCAAATTGCGTGCGAAATTGTAACAAAATTTTGTTGGAACAAAAGTAGGTGGTGGGCCCCCTTTGTTGCGTTGCATAAACAACATTCACAAGTTGAGAAACAATTGCGGAGGAAAGGTGTTTTGCGTTTTGTGTGTGTCATCTTTTCGTGTTGACAAGATGACATTATATATTCGCGATTCATCTTCTTACCCTTCTACTGCTATATACTCCTTCTTAACCAACTGTATAAACTTTATACTTGTGCATTATATGTTGTCTAACTAGTTTCGTTCCTTTGCTATATTCCAACCTTTTGTGTATATTAGATTAAGTTAAAACAATTCTTGTAGGTATATAATTGTGGGGGGCACTTTATACGAAATTTATGGGCTAATGTTTCATTTTATTAATAATATACATATTTACATAATTTACCGATTCGTGTTTTTTTTTGTTAACCTCTTTTTGCCAAAAAGAAAAATAAACGAATGTGTATAAATTTTTATTAACACTCTATTTAAAAGATTGTTCTCCTTGTACTCGATAAATCACCGGAAAAATAAACTTGCTATTTTAATAAATTTATATACATACAGCATGTAAAGTGTCAATAAAATTTGATACTTTACTAAAAAAAAATTAACTAAAATAGTTTTCTATGTGACTTACTTTAACTCAATCAGAAACAAATTTTATTATTGTGTTTAATATATGAGGTTTAATTATTTATACATTTTATGACTATTTATTTATTATTTTGTCAACGAGAACCGTTCGTTGATCGTAAATAATCACTCGACAAAAGTAAATTGAAATAATAAAAAGAATAAGTGAAAAGAAAACTATAATATAATACATTGTAGTCAATTTGAATAGGAAATATATGAAGGTTGTTAAATTTTCGCCTAAAACCACACCAACTAATAAATGTTTACAAAATAATCTAATATAATAACACAACAACATAAATGTTATATACGAATCGTAATTGGATTTATGTATTTTCTAGTGGTCGAAAATAAAGCAATTACTTTCCAGTTATTGAATTACATACAAATGTATGAGGCGTGTGTTTTACGTATTTACAGAGCCGGATTTTTAAAAAATCATTTTCATATCAAAAAATATAACTACACAATTATTTTGTTTACAAGTTAATGTGATGTTAATTTATTAATAAATTTCATTATTGAAAAACATTCACACTAAATACAATAAATTCATTTCGACTACTTTCAACAAAACAGATTCTTCTGCGCATATATCGGGCGCAGGAAACGAATTCTGATTAGTGTACTATATCTGGGTCATATTTTTCAAAATGGGTTTTTTTGCAATCGACATATTCGATTTTGAGTCCGATCCTGTATTGATATGCACATATTATAAACGCAGCATGTTTTCGCATTTATTATAATATATATGTATGTATGCATTCCATCAGTTTATTGTCTAAAACAAAGTACCCTGTAAAATATACTCTCAGACGAGGAACATTAACGAATTTGTAGGAAATTTATATAAATATAAAACCTAACTATATAAATCTATATACATATTTTTATTTGTAATTTACGTTTTGTTTGAACAGAAATAAATAAATGTGCGCATATACTTTTTGTATAAATTTTATGGTGTGTTAAATTGTTTCAGGAAAAATATAAAATCGTTCAGTTTTTCAGATATAATCAATTTGGATACAAAAAAATAAAAAACGAAATTTTAACAATTACTGCATGACAAACGTTTCATTGCTGGGGGCAGGGGGATTGCGAATGTTTGTTACAAATAAAAATGTGTTTTATTTTAATCCGAGCTAATGAAATGATGATGGGGTTATGAAGGAGATTAAGAATACAATTAGTAACGCACAAATGACTAATTCCAGAGACAATACTATACTCTCTCTCGTATATTATATGGCTGTGTATTATAATTATGCACACTTTTAATGGGACCGCGCTGGGTTGTAAGAGCAATGTTCATTTGAATAAAGATGGTGCAATAATCTCAATTAAAAATGCCGCCGTCGAAACAATGGCAGTCACTATATATACTGTGCTGTTGGCGCCGCCATACCACCGCCATACCAGCCGCTTCTAGACTTCAACTGCCAACTAAAATTGATAATTAATGTTGTGTTTATAATAGCTGAATTGTGGAATTAAAAATGTACCTACCCATAAGACGGAGGCGCTAATTACAAAGAAAGAACAAAACACACAGGAGGTGGTTGGCGACTACTCGTTGGCGGGGACGGCACCGAACAGGACCGGATTTTTGCAAAACAGTTGCTGTCATTTCAAATTTCATTAATTATTAGTGGAAATTCATAGAACTGTTTTGAATTGTTTTTTTGAAAAATTTTGTTAATGAGGATTTTCAGAAGGAAGTGGTTAAATGTTATTATTTTTGAAATGAATCAAAATTTTTTCTATAATCGGAGAGTACAGGAACTCAAAATATTTGAGGTTATAATCTAAAATAATAGCTTTGTTCCAACTGAAGTTAAAATTTGTAAAAATTGTACTGGTCGTCTGTAATTTCTAAAAACGCAACAAAATACTGCGCAAACTCAGTTCAATTTGAAACTGATTCTCTCATGTTAGTTGGAACATACTTGGAACATATTATTAAAAAATTCAGAGACTTAGAAATTAGAATCGACTATCAAGTCAAAAATGTATAAAAAATAAACATTCTAGTAAATTGCGAATTTTGCAAAATGCATGCAGCAAAAATGCACGTAACGCAATTATTAGGTATAATACCAAAAAAAGACAATTTTTTCTTATAATTGGAGCCGGTTCTGGCTGATATATAACACAACAAAAGCGAACAATTTGTCTTCTTTGTAAGAAGCGGCACCCGGACTAATTTTAGGCAAAGAGTTTTATAGTTTCGCATCCTTTATATAGCTTTTTTACAAATGTCTGAATTGTCTCACACTTTGAGTTTTTCGTTGTTTGTTTGCTCTTTACACAGTTTCTCCTTTTCTTATTCTTTATGAGATGTATAACGAAAGAAAAAGGGGGTGGCGGCGGCGGTGGTGGAAGTAGTAGTACAGATGCTTCTTTCTACTATACAACACAAACGACGTTGTATATTTGGGGAAAAAAAGAACAACACACAACCGTCCCCCTGCACGTCGTGCCTTTATACTTTAAATTATAATATTCTACTTACTGACTGAAAATCGACGCTCTTTTCAGCAATTCCATTGTTTTATGTACAAGACGACTTATGAGATATGGAAAAAGATTTACTCTCATCGCACAAAAATCAACAAAATATCTGCAATTCCTTTTAAAGGCAAGATTTTCAATTTGTTCATTCGCATAATATGTATGTATATAATTTATAAGAAAATTTCAAGTACTGTCACTAAGCTTTTTATTAAAATAAAGCGTTATTATAAATTTCCCTCTACAATACAGAGTTATTTTCATGTTTAAAATTGCCAAATTGGATGTATGAAGAGATTGTTTTCTCGTAAAAAGATAAATTCAACAATACACTTGAAAGTAAATAATGAACAGATATAATAATATTTTATAGTGTTGGCAAGATTAATTCCACTGATGACCCACATTTTTTTTTTTGATCAATTTAATAATACTTTATTGTACATAAATAATTTTTCAAATTTAAATACGATTTTACAGACCAAAAGAAAAGACTTTACAAATTCCGTTCGTTTGTTTACAAGGTACCACAGGGTGTTAAAAATAAAGTCATTTAAAAGGGTTTTCAAAATTAAAAAAAAGCTAGGCTGAACTAGGCAAAAAAAAATAAATAAAAATAGAAGATGCGATTCTTGTTCTTCAGTCGCGTGCATATTTAAATTTTATGTATTTATTTAAAATTAAAGCAAGAAAATAAGGAAAAAAATTAACCATTTTTCCTTTGTATACCTAAAGCTAAATTGGTGTGGGAATGGACGTGAAATTTACAAATGTTACATTGTCATTTAAATTAAATGAAAGAATGGTTGATGCGATTAAATTAATAGGCCATTCCCTGTGGATTGTGTAATGGTAGAATCCAATGTTAGTTGTCGTTTTGTCGTCGTGGATGAACAATGACAGTGTTGGCGGCGGCGGCGGCGGCAGCAAATCTACATTCAGCTCATTAACCAGGTAAATTAAACTTTGGCGGTGTGGATCACCTGGGGAGGTCTGCTGATGGCGGCGGCCGATTATATTCTGACTGTACAATTACATGGGAATCGCAGAGGTGGTTTTCGATTGATGTGCCCATTTCGCTATTTTCCAAAACGCCGGAAACTCTTTGTCTCTTTCTGGCTTGTGCAGGAACGGGTTTAAATTTATTGTGTTTCGTTCATTTCAACAGAAAATTAATTCGAAAAAATATGAACTGTGAGTAAAATCAAATATAAAACTAAAATATTCTAAATGCTTTCTAAATTTTAAAACTTATTTTAAAATTTATTAAGCCGGTCCTGTTTCTTTCATATTACGTAATTATCGTTTCCATTTCAACTCTACTATTATACATACATTACATATACATGTATATATTTTACCTTCACACAAACAGGAATTTTGTTTGAATAAAACCTGATATGGTAAATAGGAATCATCAGACATGTTATGGAGATGATTAAAATGATAATTAAAAATTCGATCCACTGGATGATGTTACAATAATGAATAAAGTCATTATATGTTTTACACACCATATTTGTTTAAATAATAAATTTGATGGGCACACGAATCAATTGAAATCTCATTCTAATTGCCATATTTCGCTAAAAGTTTTTTTGGTGCATCAGGCCGACAACAAAAAAAATATATTGTACGGGTAAACATTTTTGGAAAATTACAAGGCATAGCCGAGATTATATTATGATGATGAAAAACAAACGGTAGAAAAGAAGAAACTATAAATTTTTATTATGATATTTGCCATATCAACTGTTCCACGACGCTTCATAATAATAGTAATAATAAATAATATTGAATGAGTCTGAAGTGTCAATAAATCATCGGTTTACAGCACGGCAGAGAGAAACGAGAGTGAAAGAAAGGGTGTGTATATGGGTGGATTTTATGGTAGGCCATTGTTACCTATAAAAATACCTATTGTGCCAAGAAGGAGCCTGTTTTTGCAACGATGATGATACTGACAAGAAACCCGACCACTATTATGGTACACTGCTAAAAACATTTTAAATAAACCTCAATCCAAACTTTTCTCTCGTAATTCACGTAAAGGTTAAAATTTTTCAGACAATTTTCACAGTGTAGTGCTATCTCTCCTTGCTGCTTCACAGTGTGTAATATAACGTCAAAATGCTTAGGATGAGGTGACTGTGGAATGGTTTTATTGGTTTAATGAGTCCACAATGCCGTGACTTGGTATTAGATATCTAACGCGACAGTTTGGCGACTGCTGGCGGGTACGTGTGTTCTAAGCTTTTCGATGACCCACCCTGGAGAGACCTTTTATTTTACTCTATATATTTCCAAAGATATTGGTCAAACTGTGTAACTTCACTCACTGATTCAGCAACCATTGAAATTCCATAAATTAGTACGGTTATGGTTATGGGATATTGCTGGAATAACCTGGAGCCTTTGTTCCGATTTGTTATTATTGTTTTCAACAAGTTTTAAATCTGATTTTCCAGTGGATTGTTTAGATTTTTTTGTAATCACACTTGAAAATGTTTTATCTAGATTTTATCGTTATACCTATAATTATATTTATTTTTATATCAGAAATATGAAAAAAAAAATAAATAAAATTTATTTAAAAGATAAATGCTGGAAGGCGTTGTTTACGAGGGAGTTTTATCTACTCCCCCTCATATTCTAAAAAAAATGTAGCTATTATTTTTTTCACCTCTGCACCGTTTTAGAGGTCACTACAGCTCTGGAGTATGATCCCTAAAGTCCTTATCTGTGCCGTTCCTCTCTGGTCCACTAAGGCCACTAAATCACATGTGGTCAGTTATGATATGGTGTACACAATTTTTATATATAAAATATAATGTTATCAAAAATGTACACTTTTCAGGTATTTTTATGATGTATTGAGTTGTTGAATTTTTTTTTGGCTAAGAATCTTTTGAATCGTTTTGACTTTCTAGTTATTGTAAAATACTACAAAGTAAAAAAATGTTGGTCTTTTGAATCGAGATTCATTTTCCAAAAAATATTGCAAATTCTGATGAAACAAACACAAGGTTTAGAGTTTTTACGATGAATTATAATTTTTTTATTACTTACAATTCAATCATAAGTCTTGAGATACATTTTCTAAATATCTATATATAACTTGTTTTATTTGCTACCTAATCTTAACGAAAGTTCCATAAGATATTCAATTTATGTATTTACTAGCAAAGTTGAATTCCTCTTTATATGTGTATTTGTCGTCTAGAGGTAACAGATGAATAGTAATTCCCCTGTAATGCAATTTATAACTTGTCGGTGAAACGTACGTTTTGTTCGTTCTAGCGGCAAAGGAATTCTATTTAGATGGTGTATTATTTGAGTCTTTCTGGATATGTGTTGGTGTGTGTGTGGACATTGGACAAGGTATGCACATCTCACTAAATTAAGTTAGCAAATGTCTCTTAACCGACTGCACTTGTAATAACGAATTTTCTGACCATTTTCCATACGCTCCACTTCCATCACCTTACAGCAAGCAAACACACATACGGCTTTTAATGAAAATGCATTGCATTTTATATGTGCATATAAACTGCATTACACGTATATTCTTATTATTGTTACTAGTGCAACTACGATGGCATTTAAATGGACTTTATCAAGTCCAAATGAATGATGAATGTGAAATTCACCATTATATAGCCTGGCTTTCATAATTGGTGTTGTTGTTATATTTTTGTTCTTGTACTCCCAAACTGTCCCACCTAATAATAAATAATATTTTTCGAGCAGAACATATTTTTCACAATTCTCCTTTGGGAGCTTTTTATCCCGATTTTGACATTTGTGGACCTTACCGGTTTCCCCCAAGAGTACATAACGTTATCAGTCACTTCTTATATAAGAAAACTGGTGCAATAAACTTCGGCTAACGTTCTACAAACCGAAACAAAGAACGAAAAGAAACACAAATCACTTATTTAAAAATGTTGAATTTCTAAGAGAAAATTTATTCAAATCGTAACCCATAAAGATGAATGGAGGATGTAATTGAGTTGGCACCATAGTGTTAAATATCAGGCTAGTTAGATTAGAAGTTGTTAAATAGCATATATATAGGCGGGCAAAGAGTCATCATTATTTCCCAGTAGTTTCTAATGTGTTGAACCGAAAATGTGATAAGATCAGTTCTTAGACACAGTAAGGAAAGGACAGATGAGCGACTTGCCGAAAGTATCCGGCGGAAGTCCATCGTCGAGAGAGATACCCAAGGGGACCTTGGAATAAGGTGATTGTCGAGCCAACAACGAATCGACTTGTTTTCCCTTCTAGACAATGGACGCGATGGTATCTATATGTCGAAGATGTCTTCTCTCAGGCTCTAGTTTTATAACCTAACTGTTATTTCCAACAATTCTCAAAATATATCCAGCTAGCAAGCGCAAGCACCTTAGTTATCTTGGTATGCTGCTTTCGTTTCGCTCCAGGTCGATCTCTTGTTGGCCCTGAGGGATCTAATAGTGGTTACGGTTATCGTACTTGTTATAGTTTTCCTTCACTATAAACTCGCCTTCAATTTATTCTTCCAGCCAATCGTACACGTACAGCACAAACATGTGTCATACTGCTGTATGTATAGATAGATAGATAGAAACACTTATATAAGACGCATACATTTTAAATGGCCAACTGGTGTGTTCGTTTTATTTGTGTCCGATAAGTTGTGTGCCCCCTGGAGACTTCCACAAAATGTTAGATCACTTTCTTATCATCTCATATCAATATGTACGAAATGTGTGTGTGTGTGTGACTCACTAACTGATGTTGGACTCTTTGAATAAATCTTTTATCAATTCGACAAATCAAATTTGTGTGCAATACGACAAATATTATCTTTAAATTGGATGTGTAAAAACAGAATCGTATTAACAACAAAATTGCTAAAATCAGTTAAGCAATTCCTCAACAAAAAAAAAGAAAGCTTTCCTAATTATTTGAACACGAGACAAATTTTTTCTATTAATTATAATAACATCAATTACAATTGCAAATTAAATTGTGTAAATGTATAAAATGTAAATGAAATGGAAAAAATATAAAAAGAGTTAAAGTGGTCGTTACCGCCGTTAGAGCCATAATTAGAAAAGAATAACATTTAAGTAACCCTTCTTGTTTTGAAAAGGGGCGGCAGAGATTCATTCCTCCAGCAAGTGCATTACTTATGCTAAAGGCAATTAATTTGTCCAAAGATTAGCCATGCATCCTGGTACCTCGGCTGCTCGACTTCTTTTAATTAAGTTTAATTAACGTTACCAAAGTCCGACATGGCGTCGTGCTAAGATGAGCGGGATGAAGGAAAACAGTGGCGGCACGTTTCAGAAAACGATTACGTTCAAATATTAGTTTTTTATAACGGAAAATTGTGGATAGTTTCATCAATAATTAGTAATGATATTTGAAAGTAAATGAAATTATAAACAGTAGTGAAAACGTTTAAACAGTAATTTGAAAATATCCATTTCGGACGATACGCCACTGTCTGAAACTCTGATCTATGATGATCTTATTACATTTTGGGTTGGAGGGCGGTTAAAACTTGCTTTTTCTCGCTTCCACTCATTCAAGTCTCTATATTATATAATACAGATGCGAATAAATGGAGGATATAAAATTGTACGTTTCGCGGCATGCTACCGGAGATCTAAAAAGTTAACTTTGTAGAAATTAAACTGTCATTCTTTCAGTTGAAAATGGAGAGCCATTGCTATATATACTTCGTTTATGAGCACTTTTTAATTAAAGCACCTATCAAGTCGGATTATGGGACCTCAATTACACCAACACCATCCAATATGACTTACGAGTGTGTGTAAGTGAAGTGGAAAATATTTGTATGACTTCTACTTCAATTACAATTTACACATTATGTATGTAGTATCAATTACTTGGTGTTGAAAAACTGATTTTTAACAATTTATTTAAATGTTGGCAATTTCAGAACGAAATTTGTAAACCTAAAAATCGTAGTATATGATACGTATTCAATATAGAGATAGAGAAAGAATAGCAACAAATGCCCACGCTGCGCACAAGCCAGTGCGCACGACTCACTATTAGAAAAGAACAGTTTACATAGGAAAAGTCTATTTTTGTATAAAATAAATGTACCTTATTGAAATTCGGAGTAACACATTTTGTGATTAAATGGTAAATTAAAATCCCAGGTTGGAAGGTTGCGAAGCTCGCTCAGCTATTTAATATGCAGAATACAACAGAGAACAAGTGAAGGTATTGATAGTCGCAATCTGTGCTTGACCACTAATCATGCAAGTCGTGTAATTGTCGGAACAAGTTATAGTCCAGCCTTAGCCGCGGTAATTGGAAGAGAAAATTAGCAATTTCCCGTATACCGGTGCATTGGCCAATAGCCTTTAAGCTATATAACTAGACTATATATAGGCAATCCCTTAGACGGAGCACTTTATTTACATAAATAATCAGAAAGCATGCAAATATCTGAGGTCGCAGCATTAATTACCTAACTATGTATATTATTTCGGTCCAAGTGCAGTTGGCGCCTTAACCACGCCTAAACTGCGATGTATATACACTGTAAAAAATTTTCATTTTATCAAATTATTTAAAACCATATACGTAAATGATATTTTGTTCGAATCATTTTGGTAATTTGTGCGTTGGAATTAAAATTTGTATATTGATTCTCAAAATGTAATTTAATATGTTAACAGTGTTTTTTTTCAGTGTAACTAACTGCTTGAAAAATATATCAAAACTATACTGCAATAGCACAGAAGCTACGTCTTTAATTAGAACTAATTAAATTTCTGCAATTATGTACAATATTTTTCCTACTTTCAGCATTTGGCGAGTGAGCTTTTCTATTTCTATTTTGTTTATAATAAAAACTATTAAGTATATTTATTTATTTTGTATTAGGCTTGATTCAATTTACTAAAAGATTGAATTTGTGATAAGTTCCCTTTTTATTGCTGCAATTTATCAATTGGGACAATTAAAAAGGAAAAATACTCTTAACAGAAATGTATTTTTTTATTGTTTTATATATTTATGATAAATAAAAAGCATGTTATCAGGACAGGATTTATAATGTTGCGGAATGGGTTGGTTTAACAGTTATTTTCAATGAAAATCACAAAAACAAAACATTTTCAAAATTCAGCTAAGCGCGCGTTCACAGCAATATTTTTGACAAATTTGTAAGAAAAAGAGTTTTCTTTAAAAAGAAATCAATTTATTTTTAAAATCCGGTTCTGTAATTTGATTGAATACAAAAACAGATGCAGAGAAAAACGAATCAAAACCATACACATAAAACAGTAGCCAAGATTTGCTGATTTCAAAAAACAATCAACTATGTTTTGAATTTTATAGTCTTTGACCGCATTTCTTCTCATTGCAGCCACCTCTCGCACACACACATCTATATATATATGTATACACATCCGCCCCCATACCAGTATTATAGGTTTTGGCCTAAGTAAATCCCATAAAAACTTGAAACTCTCATCCTTTATAGTCTATTTGCATACCGTTTTGCGGCCAGCAATGTCTCCACCCGAAAACACGAAAAAGGTGTTACTTGGAGACGGCATCACCGGGGGTTTGCTAAATTCTAAAACTAAAATTAATAGCTGACTCAATTTAATAAAACTATTTTTACGGAAAATATATTCACATATAAAATTCGCTTTATAATATACCTTGTGCTGGTTAAATTTAAACACTTTCACTAAATTTGACAAGTGTTTATGAATTTTAAGCACATATTCGGTTTATGTTGTCAATATTATCGTTAGTGGCAATTCAATTAAACTATTAGCAAAAATAATGTCCTAATTCTAATTTAGTGATAATAACAATAATATGCAGACATCCGTAATTCGTGGGGGTTCCATCTTTAAAATAGTGTAACATATAGGCATAGGATTGTTTACCTACTCTTGACTAACGAAAACTCTCAACATTCATAAGTGTGGTTGTATATATAGGTTTACGCATCAATTTCGATTTCGAAATTGAATCAAGTCTCTTGTTCGTTCAACATATACGTAGTATACGCGCTCATTTAATTGTAATGTGCACCTCTATGAAAGCTTTCAATTTTCCACAGAATGTTTATCTTTTCCACAAACCGCTAAAATCCATCCGGTATTACACATTTATACAATACTAACATATAACATATAGCTTTCAATGTTATATATACGCACTTATGAATTGTTATTATGACGCTTTATTTACTTTTGTTAGAATTTATTTGCTGTCAGTAAGTATATAGGCGGTTGGGGGAAAATAATTTCCGACAGTTAATTAAAATTAGGAAAATTAATTTAACATATGTACTTAATATAGAGTAGAAATTGTAAGGTTTTTTTAAATTTCATAACAATGCTAGAGAAATTCTAATTATAGACTGTTTGACACCCGATTATGGCCATTTTACAGGGTGGTGAAGAATAACATTGGTTTTTTTTTACATACCAAGTGAATATCATTCTGGTAAAAATTTTTCACTCACCTGAAACAAAGAGAAAAATAAATTAGTTTTGCGATTTAATTTTATTTAAAGTTCATTCTTTTATTTCATTAATTGAATAATATATAAAAAGGGGATAATGAATGGAATAAATATAGAAAGCAGGAGAAATGCAAATGGTTGAATCAGGTATAGTTTTTTTTCCATTTCCCCCATTTTTTATTACACGTTTCAATGCACCACAACTAGGTTAAAGTAATTATGCATTTTATTTAAACGGTTCAATTTATTATAAAGAGTGTTTTATGCTAATGCGACCTTTATAGTGGAGACTGAATGGACATAATTCAAACGACACAAAAGAAC
This sequence comes from Oryzaephilus surinamensis, assembly GCA_004796505.1. NCBI lineage: Eukaryota > Metazoa > Arthropoda > Insecta > Coleoptera > Silvanidae > Oryzaephilus > Oryzaephilus surinamensis. Next base: position 9,547 of record SSSI01007427.1, on the reverse strand, counting down.
AAAAAAAAATAAGAGAAGACACAATCAAAACGAAATAAGTTCAATTTTGAAAAAATAGTAACTAAAAATGGCTAGTTACTAAAAACAACTTTTGTTGATTTTGATAAGGAATGGATAAAAAATCGATTAAAAATTTAAAATCATCATATATTTTAATGGAAGAAAAACACCTGGTTTTCCTTGAAGCAAAATTTTTGGATACAATTAAATTTAATGTGAAGAACTGAAGCTCGTCGCAATCCTTTTCGAATATTCCTTACATAAACATGCGGATTGTTTTTCCAACTTGAAAAGTTTGAAATTAAATTTTGTTTTATAATTATTAAGATTTGTTCGTCATCATCAATTATTATTTAGTTGTGAAAGTTTTCAAGCAAAGCATCAGCAGCCCCCGTCGCCGTCGTCGTCGTCGTTTTCATCGTTGTCGACATGTTTAATTTAATTCCGTATATATAGGGTATATACGGTCCACCCACACCTGTTAAGTCAGTATACAATTGAATCCCTTTTAACCCTCGTTAATTGTCTGGAACGGGTAGAAATCATTATCTGGAAAGCGGGTTGTTCGGACGCCGCGCGTCGTGATACGGCAGACCGCAAGTCAGTTTCATCAACTTTGTTCCTCCACCTTCGGTTTCAACCCTTTTATTGGCAAAGACACATTCGAGAGACAATCAACTCGATCATTCCAAATTTCACGACCAGCAGTAGCTTTGTCTTATTATTTAGCCAGCTATTTTCAACAACAATTTCAAATATTTTTGAAAAAATTTTACTTGTCTGCGCTTTTATTTAAAATGACATTTTGACATTCTTCAAACTCATCAGTATCACCGGAGTATCTAAAATAGTTTCTAAAAACAGTTACAAACATATGTATATTGTTTTGAATTTTTTTATAAATCAAGAATTATTTTTGGTTGTTCAGATATGTTTAAAAATACCAGTGAGTTTTCTTTTAGATTTTTCAAAAACTTCAAAAAGAACATCAAATATTTTGTTAAAAACTAAAATCTGATATGCTACAATTAATTGTATCAAAAATTTCGGCAATAATGGAAAAACAGGTGATGTTTTCCTTCCATTAAAAGCACAAAGAAAAGCAAATACAATGGAATTGTGTATGTGATGGCCACCTTTTCCTATTTTTCTGTGTTAATTTGTGTGTTGCATTGAGTGGAACTAAAAGAAAAGAACACTCTTCAGGAGTAAAAGGCAGAAAACGAAGCTTTTAACTTAAATCAATACAAGATGTCCTGCTATCTCACAAACATATATCTTAGCTTTACAAGGACATCACTAGTTACCCGAATGTCCTGACTTGAAGATTTATAACGTATATCCAGAAAAGCAACAAAACAGGTATAAATATATATACAGGGTTTGCTGCTTGCTTTCCACAGTAATACACAGAAATCTTCTGTGTTATGTACATATAAATATATTGAACTTATTTATTATATGTGTACGCGAGAAGAAAATAAAGTTGAACATACTTTTTGCTATAGTTTAGAAAATACCTATATAAATTATATAGAAATTAACATATCGAACACAGAATGGTCAAGATATATCGGAATTTATATTGGCAGATTCGACAATATTTTATAATAGTTTTACTTTCTTGAATAATAATAGAACAGCTTTTTTTCCGAAAGAAATTTGGAATTTAAAGCAACAAAATAAAATTTTTATTATGTATTTGCACATGTTTCATTAGGTTTATGGTTTATATTTGTATTGAAGCGTAAGTGTATTAAATTCAATTGGTTATGTATCAATAAATCAATGGGTATATAAATCCGTGATGGAAAAAGTTGCAGGAAAAACAGGTTTCCACCACGATCTCTAAGTCTGTATATACTATGTAGAAACACCCCATTGTGCGCCCTACATATATAAGGTTAGATATGTATCCTAAAACCAAAAGTGGTGGTGATTCTTACTTTGTAATTCAGATCACGTTCCTTTAATACCATCACACATCCATATCCTGCTACGCTTAACGGGGTAAAATTTGTTCGACTCCATTATTATTACCATACACTTTCGTTTCATGCTCAAGAAATAATCAACATCGTTATAAATATAATTAAAACGGAAAATGGTTAATTCAAGAGCTATTCTAGATATAATATGCAAACCGAAATACGCTGCATACGATTTTTATTATATTTTTTTCTGCAATTCTCAAAGAAACTTGTTTCATTTGCGCTACTCTTTGCAAAAAAGGAAACTGATTTAACGCTGAATTTAAACAGAGCGTTATATGTTGTTGCCATGGTAATTTAACGGTTTAAACCTGTGCTAAAATTAATCCGCTTTTCTGCAATCGGTTATTAGTACCTACAAAAAGAACTCTTTTTGCAATTGAATACAAAAACAAATATTTATAATTATTTAAAAGTACGTAAAACTTTAAACTCAATACGAACCACTAGACCATAACTAATTTAATAACCCGTCAAGGTTACAGAACCGTATTTAAAAATTTGGAATCAGCAAGTTTCTTTTTGCAACTTCATTGTTAAATATTGAAAATCTAACTCGATTGGATTTACATGTCGTTGAATTGGTCATGAAAGTAGAGTGGAATCGAAATGGTTATATGGCCATTAGAGTGTTCCTCAGAGCTATCAGGTCATTCCATTCTCACTTTACAATTTGTAAGGGGCTATTACATACATATATATAGTTGGAACTTAATAAAATTTTAACAAAGTTTATTCTTGCGAATCACTGGACTGTGCAATTGCTGTCATCCACATAAGACAGTGCAAAAAAAGTAAAAAACAAAATTAACAGAAATCTTCAAATGTCTTGAAATCAAAATAGACGAAACAAACGATTTTTATTAAGAAAAAAAATGTATTCTGCCTTATCAACTAAATATTTATGTGCAGATAAGAACAGTATTTTGACTAATCAATTGAATTTTTATGCTTGAACAGAAAACAACCTATATATGCTTTAGTTTTGAAAAAGTTGCGCGTGCAAATATAATTTTCGTATGAAAGAATTAGTTTTTGTTGTTTAAAGTTTCCCTTTTTTCGATTGACATTTAAAATATGGGCGCTTTTCAAGCAAAAAAGCGAAAAGTTGCAACTTGTAGAACATAAAAATTGACTTGTTCTATGACTCAATATGATTATTTATTATACTGTAAAAAAAGCTATTGAATAAAAGTTGCCAACTTGAATAAAATCGTCAAGAAAAACTAACATATTATATATAGAAGAAGGTATAATAAGATTAAAAAATTTAAATGAAAAGTTTGACCAGTTTATATCCACTTTTTCAATTCATAGCGATACAAATAAAAGGAAAAAAGTTATTTTTTTTTTGGCTTTTTTATTCTTTCCATTCAAAATAGAAAACTTGCCAGTATTATTATATAAAAGGAAAACAACATAATTATTTCAACAAGGAATTTTTAAAGAAGCTTTCATTTCAATAATACTTACATAACTTTGCGTTAATAAATGCCATTTTTTTGCTACTGTGGATATTTTTTTTTGAGAAGAGAGAGGATGGGTAACTTATCGTTTCTTTGTCGACCAGTTTACATTTCTGTAAATGTATATCTTTTATGCTATTGTTATTTGTTGTTTTTTTTTCTCTTCATTCAGTCAAATTTGTTTCCTTCGTAAATTTTCCGTTTGGTACGTGACCGACATTTTTATGACATAAAAAATATTGCTAGATAAAAACTAGGTTGGTAGGTGTTTTGAATTAAATTTCTTCCATATTTTTGTATTTTAATTAGGAAAAACTAAATACATTGTATAAGTAAGTAAATTTTCCTAATTAACGATTTGGTTTTTGAATTTTGATAAGTGCTATAAATATCAGCGTATGTGCAGCAAAAAAATGAAATTTCATCCTGTTTTGCTCTTGTTCCATAAACACATAACAATGTAATAGAAACAACAGAGAAGCAATTGGATGATGACAGCATAAAATCTGTCAAACTTTATGTTTTACATTGCCTAATGAAATTGTTTTGTTTCCAGTTGGCATTTCAATTTCGTAAAGAACTTTTTCAAACGGCACACAACAATATAACCAGCTAGAGAGTAGCATACGTTAGGCTTTTTAGCAGACAAACAATTTACATAAATAAAAACCAACAAAAAAACACTTGATACGATATGCATATCATAAACTAGACGTAAAAAATGGCAAAATGAAAGAATGAATTCCTATATAGTTAGAGTATAGTTTGTTGTTTTTAAAACTGATGTGTGTGTGATTTTTTTCGTCACACACACACAGATTCGTATCTAAGTGTATATTTTTTGGATCCCAAAAATGTACCATTTACCATTTAGAATAGAAATATATGTGTTAGCCTACATTCGAGTAGGCGCTAGGCAGGCGGCGGCGCCGGGCCCCAAAACAGCACCTCGACGCTCGACGGCGGCGCCGCTTCCCAACTCTCCAGAGACGACTCGGAAGTGTATACCGGCTTTTCCTGTGAAACAATACGCTATGAAACCGACATGTGAAACATTAACACCGCATTATATGGGTCGAACCGATGAATTTATATTTTCTTTCTTTAGGATCCTTTTTGGAGTTTATTCGAAATATCTCGGACAAGTTTATGAAAATCATTTTCATAAAGATTCCTATTTTCAACCGGCCTTTTATCATTGAATCACTTACGTTGTATGAAATAAATTTTGGAATTTTTGGAGGTGTTTCTTTTACGTCTATTTCAAGTCTGAATAATTGAAGATTTTTTGAACGAGTCCATATTTTTCCATTTTTCAAGAGTCCATCAACATAAACCGAAACAATAACAAGTTCCGTACGTCTGATTAGGTTGCAAGCAACTGAAATCTAATCCAATTTAGCGAAAAGTTTTTCTAATCATATATTAAGACCAACAAGCTATAGTAAAACATCTTTTAAGACGTTGGTGGTGGCTTTGCTTTACGTGATAAGGCTACAAATAGGGATTATATAAGAGACATGTAACAATGCAAACTAGTTATACACATTTACAAATGAGTAAACTTTATTTAACCTTTCTTCTTGTTTTTAAAGCCGCCCACCCCCATTTCCAAAGGCGCGTCTTTCTCTCACTGGCGTTGCGCTTTATTTTTGCGGTTATTCCCGCCGTCGCCGCCGCCACCACCACCACCACCGTGTGCACTTTACATGAAATAGAAACGAAGATTCACCACTCGGTTTGAGGTATTTCTGATGCAAATGTCTCTGATTATCTTTTGGCTGAGAAATTCGAATGATTTCACTTATACAGGACCGTCTTTTTCATTGTTTTGTATCGCATTTATATTCATGTTGGTTTTTGAATCATTTTGACAATTCAAAGGGTGTCTCAAATAACAAACAAATAGAAAACATGTTAATAATGCAGTAGAAAAATGATGCAACCGGTCCTGGAATACAATTCAAATAAAAACATCAATTTGAATCAATAAAAATCTTTGGTGAATTCATTTTCTGACCGCGCTGAATTATTGGCCAATAAACAATTTGCAAAAGAGAGAGAAAGAGAGAAAAAATATAAATGACAAGAAATAAAAGCATGTTAAAACTGTTTAGTATGATTTTTGATTTATCGTTTATAGGTGGACCCCATTGTAGTGATTAATGAGGTGTATAGAGTACACTAAAAAAAATACATCTGAATATTTCCACTAGATGTTGTATATTATCCCCTGTGTTTCGCTCATTCTCTTTTATTTTGCAAAACAAGGAAAATTGCGGTAAAGTTAAAGTTTTCTTCTATTGTTTGATAATCCGGACCATATTGTAAGGAGAGTCTTGGGAAGAACCACTTCGACGGTACACATTATTATGCAAATTCTCTCTTTTCTTACATTTGCTCGTGTTTTCGCAGACAAGTACAGTGTTGCTTATATAGTTTTGTGAAAAGATGAACGCAGCATCCACATAATGACGCCTTTTACTTGCCCCCCGGTTTCCAGTTACGTTGTATTTATTCAAAAGCTGCATGATCTCATTATCGCTAAGATTATGATACGCAAATATTCTCTCTAAACAATTTGTATTCTATTACTAATCACATTTCGAATTCTTTAATTAGTTTCCTTATACATAATACATGTTGGAATTTATGATTATACAGTTCCAAATTTATTATACATATCGGTTATGTTGTTTTCATTTTTATTTTGAGTTTTCCAATTTCCCTTAAAATTATATACAAGTATTTTCTTAAAGGATCAACTTTTATTGCCATTTTATTGACTATGTATAGTGGTGTAAACGATTTGCTGATTTCAGGACCGGCTTCAAAACACTTTTTCCGAAAACTTTTATATTCCAAACGTTCTTTTTGAAATTTATGATCATTATCAAAAACTGATTATACTAAAATAAATTTTAGGCTTAGTATAATTATTTTCGGACCTTTAAACTTTTCAGAGCAACCAAAATAGACTGTGTCCAGCCATTCCTGTACATCATAACAGTAAAACTTAAAAAAAATATTATTGTCCAAATAAATTTTATTTACTAGCTGACCGAAAAAACGTCCATAAAATATTTACCCAAAACAATATAATACAATTTGCCGTAAATTATAAACAACAATAAATATTTATAAGACATTTACAATATATACGGTAATTTAGGGAAATATGCTATGGGCTTGTGTGTGTGTGTGTGTGTGATATGTTTTGTATACATTTTCTTTCTTGTACGTATATTATACGTAGTAGATAAATCTTATTTTTTCCCCGCCGAATCTAGTATACATAACATTACCCGAAAAACATGTGTATAACGGGTACCTTTTATATAAACAGCAATAATGGAATTGACCTTCTGACAGGGCCACGAGCTGGTGGATAACAAGGGTCGAAAAGGTGCCCACTTTATGTCTGTAACCACCAGAAGAGAACACACATGCCATTCTACATACACACACACTTCTTTGATGGTGTTTTATAGAGTGATCTCATGTCCAAGCCGCTTTTTTTTCTTTATTTTTACCTCCTTTATAAGAACGAAGCATTTTAAAAGTACCAAGTGCTTGAACATAAAATTACTAATTAAAAACTATATAGGAAAAATTGGATACAAATTAATTTTAGCGTAACAGAAAATGTTGTTTAATTATTTTTTGTTGAACATGTTGACCGATTTGGGTCTTCAATTCACATAAGCCTAAAATGCATCTTGTCTTTGCACGTAACTGACGAGGTGGACAATCCCTGCCATTTCCGAACATAAGCCGACCTGTGTGATAGATTACAGCATCGATTAGACTTGATTGCCGTACCAGTTCCCCTACATTTAGTGATCTCTGGCTCCCTCACAGTCTCACCAAGTCTGTACACGTATAAATCTTTGCATTGAATCACATCAAAAGAAGTCCTATGGAATAATTTTTCTCTTGTTGTTTTAATACTGGTATTTGTTGTTTATTTAAACTGTTCTGGTTTGTTTGTGACGTTTTTTAATGTTTTGAGCGACAACCTAACCTTACAAAACTAATATCTGACCAGTTATGCGCAAATCTATTGCGCACATTTGTCATCTCATCAAAACGCGCCCATTTTAAATCGTTTTACAAAATGATTTAATTTTATACATTTTGTAATATGTGTAATTTAAGTGGAACATGTTAAATTATCATTAAATTGAAAACTGTGTTCGCCGGACTCGCAATATGATCACACATTTTGCGAAAAGCAAAATTTATTTGTCAAATCATAAAGAGGAATGTTTATATTACAAACAGAATGATGTAATATCGTATAGGTATATTTAGTAAATGCGCTAATGGCCTATGTTGTGATTAAAATTCTGTTTATTGCTTTAAAATCGGACAGAGAGATGTTGTTGTTGCGGTGGCTAGTGGCGGCGGCGCGGATATATATGCCCCCCATACCATCGTGCAATTTTCAAAACGCTTTCAATAGGTGTTGTTGATATATGTATATAAATTTCATATAATTTCTGATCGAGCATATTTTGTTAGTTCAGTTATTTGGATGGACAAATAAACAAAAGCGTGAAAATTAAACAAAAACATCGGAAAAAATATCGTATGGATTAATGGGCTACCTTATACAATGGCTAGAATGAAAAAAGGTAGTTTAGGACCTCTGATCTACGTTGCTTTTCAAAAAATGTATAAAATTACTCCGGTCCTGTGCAAGCAAAACACAATTGTTTAAATGCTTCAAGTTGAATACACGTTTGATGGTCCAATTTCGGAATGAAATTTGATTCTGTTGTTTTTTTAGTACATCTATAAAAAAATTATATTTACACGTTGGAAAAAAATATGTATAAATCATACACATTCGCATGTAAAATTTCAGGGTTAACAAACAAGCAAGCAAACAGTAAAAAAAAGTTTCAACAAATATATATATATAGAGGGTAAATAATCCGAAAATGTAACAATCATCCAAAACACTAACCTTGGCAGCAATATCGTAACTCATTCTGCTCTCACCCCGCCATTTATTCCACTTTATTGAAGGCGAGTTGAAACATTTTCGAGCATATCTGCCGGAATCAAGTAATCACAAAATTGGTCCGACACAAGGGTGGAATATTTTCGTTTCACGCATAATCGTGTCATATTCAAGAGAGCATCGCACATATATAAGTAATACTTTTTGTACTGCGAAAGAAAAACAGGGCCGGTTCAAGCTCGATGAACTCTTTTATGTGACATTTTCTGTTTCTGGAAGAGTAGTGATTTCGGAATGGACAAACTAACGATTGTGAGAATTTTCTCTTTAGTAAAAGCGGTACGATTTTCTAAAATCCGGGCCTGCCCAAAAGCAATGTGCTTGAAAAATATTTGACCACTCACACATACACGCACTGAGAAAATTATTTTTAAAAGTTAATACATTTTGTTCATGTATTGATCATTTTATTTATACAAAAATGATACAATATTTATATAATAATTTATAAAATGTTTGTAATACATTCAGGTACGTATTAAAATGCATTCTTTAATTGTATTGCTTACTACAACATAAATGTATGATGAAAATTTTTTAAAAAAGGACGTTATGCTGTATTATATACTACTACGCTTCTTAATTTGTTTATTAAATACTACTACAGTTTATTACATATACACTTTTCGGTTCCATTTTGACATTACTAAATTTTTCTTGTATACAATACTACTACGTTTCCCATTTAATAGTGGTCATCTCCTTCAACATACTAAATTCCGTTTTTGGTAATACATTCTTGATGTTTTTTGTATAGACTAATTACATTTTTTTTTTTGGTAACCCCTACCCCCTTCCCAACAAACTACCATACAAGATTCATTTGCTTGCGTATTTCATAATTTTGTTGTGATACGAGTAGTAGTACTGTTAGTTCTAATATATAAATGGAAAACATTCTTTCTGATTTACAAGAATTAATGTTTTATTTCAAGCTAAGTAGTGAGTATTTAATATTTAACCCTCGAATTATAAAATTATATACAGTCATGCATTATATTTAAAATAATTTTCAGAATTCCAATAAACAGAATAAAGACAATAATATTGAACATACGAAT